>VZTI01004258.1:292586-339161 GCA_013397865.1 Struthidea cinerea
CTTTATTTCTCATTATCCTGCTCTAATTCTGTTAGAAATAAATTAAATTTATATCTCTAATTTGAGCCTGTTTTGCCCGTGATGATGTTTAGTGAATGATGTCTCCCAGTCCTTAACTCAGGAACCTTTTGTTATATTTTCTCTCCCCTGTCCAGTTGCAGAGGGGAGTGAGAGAGACACTATAGTGGGTGCCTGGCATCCAGTCAGGGTAAACACTCTACACCTTCCCTTCCCTTTTCCCTTCTCCCTTTTCCATTCCTTTCCCTTTTCCATTCTGTTCCATTCCACTCTAATTTTATTCTAACTTTATTGCAATTTCTAGAAGTTTTGAACATCATAACTTTGAGAAATTATTACTTAAAACTCATCTAAGACCTATAGTAAGCTGAAAGAATTAACCTCAAATTTTGATTTCTCATTACCTACTTTTGACACTTTAACCAACCTCTATAATAAACTGAAGACTCAAGTATGAAAGGGGAAATTCTCCAGGTGGGATGTTATCAGGGCACAGTAAGTTCCAAAAATACCATGGATAAAGACAACGATTTTTGTCATTAAAATAAATGAAAAAAAAAAGCTCCCCCTCCCCACAGCCAACCTATAGTGTTTAGCATTTTATTCCTGTGTATTACTTCAGAAGTAACACTGAAATCTCCAGGTACATTTCAATATACAAGTCATTGACTAAGGAGCACTACAGAGCACTCTTACCTCTTCCATAGCACTGATGAGGTTCTGTGTGGACTTGCTGATCTCTCCTCCCACAGCTGGTAGACCACTGCCATGTGTGAAAAATGCTGATCCTGGAGTTGTATGCCCATTCATGTCTACAGTGTAACTTGCTTTCACGGGACAGCAAAGTTGGTTGTGCAGGATAAAATATACCACAAAGACATAAAGACCCTTAAACAGAGATCAAAAGAGAACATCAGCCTGTGAAATGCAGGGAGCTTGGATCAGAGCTTTCTGTGGAAAATAATGGATGACATCACTGTCCATCAGAGACCTAAAAGTTATAAGTAAGTTCATATCCTGAGTTCTCCAGCTAAAAAACACACAAACACACACACAAAAGTATTTGAAAATTATTATTTGGTTGAACCTACAGAGTTGCAAAGGAAAGCCATGACCCTAAAATCAACAAAATCAACATGAGTTTCACAGTTGTCATAACAATGAAAATGAGGTTAAAGGCCTCCTTTATAATAACATTTGGCTGCTGTTCCTTAGAGACAATTCTTCATTCGCTTACTGACCTGCTGGCTTTTTGCAATCCTACCTCATGCAAACTGCACTGCTGGTGTCACAGACACCATAACTATAAATTAGATACTCCATGATATCCACTAATTCAGCACTGGTTTTCATTTCTGATTACAAAAAAAGCTCTGCTGTATGCTTCTGCAGTTCTTCTTTAAAACTTGCTCATTTTGACCTTTAGACTGAGCCAAGAAAAGTATTACAACCATGTCTTTTGTTTGTAAAGAAATCCAGTAATTGCACTTCTCCATATGAAATCTGACATATTAATTTTTAAGTTGCACTAATACTGAGGGAAAATAATCAACTCCAACTGATAAATCAACCTGTTCAATAATAACTAAAGAAGGGTTACCAAAATAGTACAGAAAGAAGACTTCTGAATTCTTGGCAATTGCTGCAATACAATTACATTTACAATTTTTTTTTTGTAATTCACATTGTTCTCTAGACCCCTGAAGCCAATTGTACTAAACAGAACAATTCATTTTAAAGGTATCCACTGGCATGGAAGTTCTAACTGGGATTACAAATAGTAAGGAATTTAATCTAATTATATTTGTGAATTCCTAATGAAAGGAATTTTGAAAATACTTGAAAAAAGAGGAGACTGCAAATACACAACAGCACTTTATGATACATAGATTAATAATTTCTACTGCCGAAATGATGTGACAAAACCATCTGGTCCCAAGTGATACGTAACAGAAGCTAATGGGATTCAACAGAATTTCACTCTCAGCTGGTTGAACACTGGAAATACCCTCATACAGCTGCTACAAAACCATACAGCTCTGTATGTGATTTTTTTTAACAGTAGACTACCAAGCAAAAATGTTGAAAACAACTATTTTGAGAAAACATTTTCCCACTTTTCCAGGTTATTGTTTATTTGTCATGACAACTCAGAATAGCTCCTGAGAGGAAATTTCTTTGTGATATGTATAAGTAAATACATTCAAAAAAATAGATGCAAACACATGTCTGACACATGAAAAAGGAACCAAAATATCCTTTCATTCTACAAACAAATTCAAGGACTCTGATATAGGTCAAACATAATGGGGCCAGTAAACTGATTTATTTTAATTCAAATTGTTTAATGGATGTGAAAAGGATAAAACCCCCAGAAGAACATTCGACCATAGCGACAATACAAAATTCAGGGTCGCCTCTGGCAGTACAGCCTCTGAGTGCCTAGCCACAAAAGTTGCACACACATTTCAAGTGGTTTTGTACTTTTCAAGAAAACCCATTAGCTGAAAATGCTGCACAGCCCTGTCTTATGAAATTGCAGGGGCATAAGGCATTGGCATACAAGGTCCAGGAGAAGTCACTCTCCTGTGCAGCCTCAAGTGTGGACACTCACTTTTCTAAAACAAATAAACGTGGAATAAAGTGTCACAATTATCTCCTTAACTTGGCCTTGTGTCCTGCTGTAACTCTCTACAGATGGATGATGAGACAACTCCTCTGGGTGCTCGCATAATAATCACATGGACTCAGGGAGGTTATTTTAATACCTAAGGACAGGAGAAGTCAAAGGCTGAGAGAGATAGAAGAACCAAAAATTGTGGCTTATTTCTCCCATCTTCTAAATTGTTACAGCAATGCCTTACAAACAGAAGCTTATACCAAATGAAACTGAACACTCCTAAGTAAGCAATACAAGTGCACAGGAATTCTTGCTGGACAGAGAACTCCTTGCCTGGCTGGACAAAGGATGGGACTTTCTTTCACCTATATCTCTCTCCAAATCTAGAATCTCAAGAATATAATGCTCTGTAGATGTGAGTTTCTTTGTTCTGTCACGGTGGTTTTGTTTGAAGCATCAAAAGGGTTTCGTGGTCTTACTCGGACAATCCTGTGTCCCTATTAGAAAGCGCCAGGAAGGTGGTCAGGAAACCAAAACAACTCAAATGGTCCTGCCCAAATAGCACTGAGTCCCAAAGACCATACACATGAAGATGTCATGCAGTTTATAATACTGATTTTTGTTTCTTTTCATGCCAGCAGCTACCAGGCTCTTTACTCTGAAAGACCATGGGCAGCATGCAGCTATTCAGGTTGTGTCAGAGCAACCACAGCTTTCACAGTCTCAGTGGGTTTTTTCAAAAGCACTAGTCTCAGAACCAAACCAACCTTCTTCATGCTTTTGACTCTCTCATGTTCCTTTTAACTTCGACCTTTAACACTGTAAAAATAGTCATAAACTGCTGTGAAAATGAGGCTGTTGGCATTGTAATGTATGTTCCTCTTTGTTTATCATATAAAGAACTCTAGCTGAGTTGGAACTACTATACTTTTTCAGAGACACACAGACCTTGTCCTTGATGGTTGGACTAAGCAGGAAATGCAGAGAATAGTCAGTTTCTGCTGATGGGCCTGCTGGAAACATACACCCCCCAAAAGGATTGAAAAGAATTTGGTCAGGGTGTGGATATTAGTAACACAGGCGATGACATATCTGTTAAAATTGTGGGAAACATCATCTTTTTATTCTTAGAAGCTTGCATCAAAAAAAACCTAACCTAAACTCAAAAACTCAAACCCCAAAATCTCAGTCTAGTGCCAGTAACTTCTGTTGTTGCATATAAAATTGAGAGCCATGCCCCTAAACTCATAAGCATGTGCTGGGGTGCCACGAGAATGTCTTGGGTCCCAGAGTGCAATGACTGACTGATAATCTGACAGCTTGACCTGGGCTCCATGGAAGCAGACTGAACAGCTAAGCTAAAGAACTAGGACTGGAGGATTTAATGGTAATACTACATAAATTCTGTACATTGGGCCCACAGGACTAATTACAAAACATTTAACCCCATTTCATTTATAGTTACATTATGGTAGTAGTGTTAGTACAATGCAACAGTAAAAGATGAGAGAAAAAAGTGGTGGTAATGTATTTCTCATCAAAGAAGGTGAGAACTACTTCAAGCAGACAATTAGGTTGTCCCAAAGGAGGGAGCACAAACACGCAACTTACAGTTCTTCTCAAATGTGGTGCCTATTTGAAAAAAACCTGCAAGAGATTATCTGCAAAGGCTGCTTGTTATTTTACTGACACTTGCTGATGGAAGACAATTAAGCTCTTACTATTTCATCTCAGCAAGCTGGTCTGGCTGGTCAGCTCTTTTGTACTGTTATGTACAGGGAAAACAATATCTATATAAACACAGGTACAAGAAAGAAAGTTCACATGGAAAAGTTTAATGGAGTATTTTTGTTCAGTGAGGTGGGAGCGGCCTCAGTGCTGCTCTAGGGCATGCCAGGTAGTTCACCTTACAAGAGGCAGTTATGGAAAAGGCAGTGGAACATGACAGAATGAGAGAGAGTGGTCCTAAGTTGAAATGGGGAAGGCTCCAACTGAATATGATGAACACATATTTAATGTGGGGGTAATTAAGCACTGGAACAGCCTGCCCAAAGAGACTGTGGAAATTTCTCTATAGAAGAAGGAGGGAGGTTTTTTCTGTTATATACATACAAAATATAATTGGTGAGAGGGTTTGCTCATGCATGTGTGTGAGGGGGATTCTCCTATGCAACAGATTGATTGATTTATTCTGAGGGGCAGGTGTAGGAAGCTAGTAAATTAAGGACAGACTTCCACAGCTGTCAGTAAAAGGACAGAATACATTAACAAGTTTTACATCTCATGAGACCCCATGCAGAACTGGAGGATTGATCCACAGAAAACCTTCTCTGCACACTGAACACTCAGAGTCACTCTGTCTCTTTGTCCTCTAACTCTGTGTCTTCCAGCTTACTGTGCTGACACTACAGTATGTCTAAATTTGAAAACTGAGCTAATTCTGTTACTGTAATGAGAAAGGATAAAACAGACGGTAGGCAATCTACAAATCTTTTCATCATCTCCTTTTTACATATAGAGAGAAAAACAAGATGCCTACTGTATCACGTGATTTTATTATTGTTCTGATAAACACAAACACACCAAGGCATTAGACTTATTTTTTAAGCTAATATACATCATATTTCTCCCACAAGTATTTTTAACCATGTCTGAGATACTCTACCCTGAAATTGTAGAGCCTGTTTTTCAAGAAGTGCATTCAGATACAATTATCTGTTTTAGAGGAATGGTATTTCTAGATAAAAAACTAAAATATCTTAAGAGGAATTTTGTGAAAGAAAAGTAATTTCATCACTCCAGTTTAGCAGTTCCTCAACCTGCTTCTGGGTATGTATCAGCACTAACAAAAACTGCAGGCACTCTACAGAGACACTCTTCGAGTTCCTAATTTAATTTGGAAAATTTTGTTTGTTAACTATCATCACATGACTATATCACTAAACATTGTTTTTCCAAAGGAGAATATTTAAAGCAAAATCAAGGCTTCTGAAGAAAGCTGACCTCTTGGTCAGACCACAAAAAGACTTCAGTTACCAGAAATAGTTCATCCTGATCCTTAGAACCCAGTGGCTAAAAAAACACTATTATTTTTACAGTTACACCTTTATTCATGCCAGTTGGTAAAAACACCCCAAATAAAGCACACAAATGTATCTTTGACAACAGAAGGGTTGTCCATACTTCGATCAGCTTTTGACACTCTGTCATTACTGTAATTTCTGGATGACGGTTTACACTTTGATTAATCTTACTTCAGATTTTTAGTTTTATCAGGGCGAGATTTAATCTCATTCTCTGTCTGGACTGTGCTAATTTACTCTTGGCAACCAGTCCTAGGATGTCCTTTCCTTGTTAATTTACTGGTCACACTGTTCTTCCTGGGTGGCTGTCAATAGTCAGGGGTACTGCTGTCACTTCTGGTGGCGTGCCACTCAATGCCTTGGCTGATTTCTTGTGAACTTCCCTAGTGTTTTCATTAATTTACAGGAAGTTCTTATGTTGTTTTCCATCACTGGCTGGTCAAAGACTGCTGTGGATTAACCCTGATTTACATAGTAAGTGCCTACTTTTTTTGGGAAAATTACCAGTCTGCTTAATATAAATACATTGCATGTTTCACTAAGTTCAAAAGCTAGTCTCTGCACAGCAAAAAATTACTCACAAAATTAAAGGTATCATATTCAAGAAATCATAATCAGTGCCATTGTACAATGCATGACAAATTTCATAATATCATGTTTCCTAATAATTTTTGGATCAGTTATGGAACTGAATATTCATATACACAGTCGTATTAATAATGTGAGCCAAGTGGCAAACACACAATTCTCTATATCCTTCTGCAAGGAAAGCTTTCCTCCCTTTCCTGCTTCCCTTCCTTCCTTGTTTTCAGAGATAATTATGATAAATTGCAGCCATGGCTTTTTCGTATGCAATCTTAAATGTACATTTTATTTTGCCATTACCTTCTTCAACCTTCACATTTTATTTTGGGGGCAGCTTGAAGATCTTTTACTATTGTTATCATGACAGAAATATCATCTTAGTCATATGGCACATCTTAAGCCATCACTTAACCTCTTCCACTCATGGCTCTTCAGAAATAATAACCTTTGAAATACAAATCAGATCCTTTGTTTAAATGTGATTCTTCTTAGCATTCAAAGTGGCTGTTGTAAAACCCTGTCTGCAGCAGTGCAACCCCATCAGCTAGTGATTACACTTAGTAAGTCGACTTTGGACCTGCTGTGTATCAAATGTTTGACTGTTTATTTGCCGTTAAGCACCAGTTGTGATGGAACCATTGTAATTCTTATCAATCGTGCAATTTATCTTATCACGGTTTCTATTGGGAATGTTTACTTCTTATCTACGCTTTGCTTCCTGAGGCATTTACACCCCACTTTGCTCTGTGGGACAAGATTTGTGTCAGTTACAGATGAAGACCTAAAAATTCACATCAAAAGCAAAAAATCATTAATAGATGTAACCAAGGATAACTAAATGTAATTCAGGACTGCAAAACTCATACCACTTTGGCAGGCAACACTTGTTGAACCAGCCAACTGCCACCACACACACACACAAGTACAGAAGCCACCACAAAAAATGGAATGAAGAAAAGTAATAATTCATATATCTATCATTCAACTGAAAATGCATTTACAGGTCTGCCCTGAGATGTACTTATTTTGAGTGCTTTCATTTTTTGGTGAAGTTTTAATTCCACAGATAAACAGGTTACAGGTATATTCTGTAATAATGAAAAAAATACAGTGCTTTCAGCATTTTGAACAAGTTTTCCTAATACTAATGTAACATTTGAAATTTTAGTCTAAACTGCCAAGCTTCTCTTTATGCAGAGCCACTTATGCCAACACCATGCTGAATCTTGCAACTTCTACTCAAAGCCAAAGCCATAAATTCCTTTCTGGCAAACTGCACTCAGCTCAGATTTAGTCTAAACTTGGCTAAGGCTTACCTGACAGGTTCACACACTTTGGCACATCTTTAAAAAGCAGATTTGCTTGGATACTCAGGATTCACTATAAATATTTTGCATAGCTCTCAGCATACTTGTAACTACTCCCACACAACTGCCATTTTTACCTCTTTCAGCAGTGTAAGTGGTGGAAAAGGTTTGGGGGGGCTTTATTGTGGTTTTTTTGGTCAGGTTTTTTGTGTCTTTTTTTGGTCAGTTGTCGTTTGTTTTAAGGGCACAGATTCAACATTAAAAGAGAGGTGTTAAGCTTGAAAATGCACTGAAAATACAGATGGTTACTTGCCAGATGTGCAGATTAAACTAGAGTAAGGTTCTGTCACTTCCTGCCAGTGCAGTCATCCCGGAAATATGAAGAAAGCCCTATTTTTGTATATCAGCTTAGCTGAGAAAGAGAGAAATACTGAGTCAAACACCAAAGGTATGAACTCGGGAGAGGTGGAGGGCAAACACGGGAGAGCCAGTACGCAGAAGCAGCCTATAATTACCCCTGCAGCTCTGGCTGCAGCCACTGCAGTCACAGAGCTCTGTGAGAGTCAGCAAGTCTCAGTAACCACAAATGGTGGCAGGTGGTTAAGAATAAACAAGAGCAGACAAAGCAGACTGGCACCCCATTGTTCCCCATCTCTGCCCCACTTCTTAAGACTGTGGGTTTTTACCCCTCTGCCTTTTTTTCATTTTTGTTTCCTGCACAGGCAACAGAAACTGGAGACAGCATCCTTGGAGGTCCTCTTCGTATTAGGTTCTTCTTGTGCTTTATCCTATGAGGAGGACCACTCTGGTAGCTGAAAGCAACCAGATCACATACCAGTGAAAAACAGACTATTTGTCCACTGATGAACCTTACACTAAAAAAGAACAGGAAAGACCAAACACAATAAGGTTATCCTTATATATTTTTCAGCTCCTAGAAGTATCAGATGTCATGAGTTTTCACATACGCTTAATAAAATTTTTTGAACATTTTCTCTCATGCTTGCTTTACATAATAAACATTTATAACCAAGCCTACATTTTAGATCACACCTTACAATCTAAGCCTGCTACTGCTTTTATTTCTTTCTCAGAGAAGAAAAGGTGGATGAAAAAGCCTTTGTAACCTCTGCTCCTAGTTCAAGAGATTCCCTAACAGTCTCAGAACAGTTAATTCTCTAGTTATATCTGAAAGCAAGTTGAAAACTCAAAAGAGAAGCTAGCAAATGAAAAAACTACATTCAAAGACCATACAAACTAGCATCACTGTGCACAGCCCAAAAATGAGCTATTCCTGTAGCATATTGTTACTTTTATCGCTATTTTTTGTTAAAGCAGTAATTTCTATTTATGTGTATTACTGACTAATACACAGAGATAAAAGCAGCAGGGAATTGAAAATAGGCATTAACTGAGCAGAAGAGTAGAAAGACAGAAGCCAACTTTGTGTTTATTGCTGAACTGTTACATGGAATTACAGAAAATCTCCAAGAGTTAAGATAGAAGTTATTGTTATAACAACATTTTTCCCATTTAAGGAATTATTTCAGTGTCATAATCTCTCTTATGCCTACTGTTGTCTCTTTGATTCTTGTTACTCTGACTGACAAATTGGATAAACTATTTCTTCAGGAGCATTTCACTGCAGTGCCATACAAAGTTGTGACAAGAATTCTGCAACTTCAGAAGCCATAAATGCAAGAAACCTTCAAAAAACTGTCTTAGATGGAACCAAAAGGTTGTAGATAACTGGCATAATTATTTGTCATATCTTCTGCTTGAGTTTTTTAGGGCAAAACTGATGGGAGTAGGGTGTTTGTGTACTCCAGCACTCTCTGACTATTTGGAAAACCTTGTGGGGATGCTGCAGCCAGTTAGAGAGCTACAGACATGCAAGGCTGTAAGGAACCAAACAAGGTCTCACCATCTTCAACCATTCCTTAGTTAAAACTGATCCCAGCAAATAGCTTACAATGCTTTTGTTATGCTTTTTAAATCTAGAATAACAGATGTGTAAGTACAAAAAGTGTAAAAAAGTAATTTTGTCAGACTGTCTCAGAACTAGAGTGTTTGTATAGCAGGCTTTGCTAAGTGATATTCACGGGAACTGTCAGAAGTTTATGTTCCCTGCTTCCCTTGATTGTAATGAAAAATCCTATAGATACTTACTGCCTTTCAACAGATTCAGGGACAGCAGAAGATGAGTCTTACAAAGCAGGATTTTTTGCTTAGGGATGCTCTTCAAGAAAAGGGAAATGTGGGCAAAATGAGGACAAAGACTAGATGTCCTTCCATATCTGACAAGAAGGTGAGCAAGAGGAGGTGGAGGTATAATTTGGCCCTGTCATTGAAATCACTCACTTCCTGGTTTGAGATAATAAGCTCCTAGTCTGTGCACGGAGAGAATAAAATGTACCTCAACAGAGTCCTTGAGATCTCTTTTCACAGGCAGTGCTACTCAGAGTAAAATAAAAAACAGACTCATACTAAATATGGATTTGATCACAGAATCATACAATGTTAAGGGCTTGGAATACATCTCGAAGATCATCTAGTCCTGACCCCAGGTGCCATGGACAGGGATACCTCTCATTAGTGAGATTGCTCAAGGACTTATCCAACCTGGCCTTGAACAGCACCAGGGTCAGGGCATCCACAACTACCCTGGGCAACCTGTTCCACTACCTCACCACCCTCACAGTGAAAAACTTCTTCCTAATATGTAACTTTAATTTCCCCTCTTTCAGTTTGTACAAATTACTCCTTGTCCTCTCACTACAGTTCCTGATAAAGAGTCTCTCTCCAGCAGGACCCCTTCAGATACTGGAAAGTTGCTATGAGTTTTCCATTCAACCTTCCCTTCTCCAGACTGAACAGCCCCAGCCTTCTCAACCTGTCTTCATAGGGGAGATGCTCCAGTCCTCTTATCAACTTCTTGGCCCTCCTCTGGACTTGCTCCGATGGTTCCATGTCCTCCTTCTGTTGGGACACCACAGCTGTACACAGCACTCCAGATGGGGTCCCACAAGAGCAGAGCAGAGGGGAAGAAGCACCTCCTTTGCCCTGCTGGCCACGCTCCTTTGGGTGTAGCCCAGAACACGTTTGACTCGCTGGGCTGTGAGCGCACGCTGCCGGCTCACGTTGAGTTTTTCATCAACCATCACCACCAAGTCTTTCTCCTCAGGGCTGCTCTCAGTCAATTCTCTGCCCAACCTATGGGTGCATTTGGGATTGCCATGACCCAAGTGTAGGACCTCGCACTTGGCTTTGTTGAATTCCGTGAGGTTTGCACGGGCCCACGTCTCAAGTGTGTCAAGGTCCCTCTGGATGGCATCGCTTCCCTCCAGCCTGTCAACTGCAACACACAGCTTGGTGTCACACCAGCAAACTTGCTGAGGGTGCACTCAATTCCACCATTGTCAGTCTTCTCCTAGAAACTCTTGTCTGGAGGCTTTTTTAGAAAGCTTTCTAGAATTTGCATTTGTGTGTTACAACATTTTTTTTTTTAACAGAAAGATCATTGCCACAAAAAATTTCTATCAGGACTTTTTAAATAGATTCAGACAGAAATACCAACTATGTTGTAAACAAAAGTAAATAAATAAAAGAAGGAAAATTTACAGAAAATGGAA
Organism: Struthidea cinerea; assembly: GCA_013397865.1. NCBI lineage: Eukaryota > Metazoa > Chordata > Aves > Passeriformes > Corcoracidae > Struthidea > Struthidea cinerea. The sequence goes on from VZTI01004258.1 coordinate 303,832, forward strand.
AGCAAATTAAATTAATATTGAGGCAATTCCAATGGCTGTCCCTAAACAGGGATCCCTCTGCATTTTTGAGACACGAACAATGCTTGGGAGAGTAATGGCCTATACGACATAACTAAATACATATAGTATAATTAAATATTATTTTATATTTTATATAATATTTAGTTATTAGTATTTACTTATTTATTCTACTAATAAAACCATAAATTGTATGTCAATACATACCAATGTAATGCCAAAGGATATATATACACACACACATACATACATACATATATATTTATTTCAAAACTAAGCATCTGGCACATCTGATTCCCATGTGTTGGTATATTTATTGAACTTTGCCATAAAGTAGCTCTACCCATAGTCAGCAAAAGATAGTGTAAGTCATGAGACATGTATCAAAACTGTTGGTTCTCCTAGCACTTGGAAAACAAGAAGTTGCTTTCCTTCATTGAAACTATCTGCAATGGATTAATGCCAGAAATTACATAAGACATGTTTGTAGCACTTAACAGAAGAATTTGGATATGACCTGCTCTGTGACCCATTCCTGCTATCTGTGGAGCATTTCTTCAGAGGAAAATATTACAGGAACTGTTGAAGGATGGACTTTCACATGTTTTAAAGAGCAATAAATTTCTCAGCTGTTTGTTGTTGTTTTGGTTTGTTGGGTTTTTTTTCTTTGTTTGGTTTGGTTTCATTTTTTTTTGTTTGTTTGCTCATTTGTTTGGGGTTTTGTTTGTTTTGTTTTGGGGGTTTTTTTTAATTATTTTTTCTTATATTTTCCTATTGCTTAGCAAAGAATATATGTCCTTCTGAGGTCTCCTGCTTTGTTTGAGGGCTGCAGATTACTGTCTATTCTTTTCCAGCACTTTTCTATGGCAATAACTGCTGGCTCTGCAGGATCATATTTTCTCATTGCAAAATCATTCAAAGTGTTTGGCAGAGCTGTCTGGGCTGCATGGCAAGTCCAGTGCAGAGCAAACACAGACAGCTGCCAGCTGCAAAGCTGCAGAGTGCGTCAAGAGGAGAGTGCAGGGCTCTAACAAGTGCTTCTTTAGTTTTCTGGATTTTTTTTTTTTTTTACTTTAGTACTTTTTGACTTTGTCTTCCTTTGCACTTCCTTTCCCAGTGGCAGCGAGGTAGCTACCAGTTCTGCCATTATCCCTCCACCACTCAGAGCTGGGAGAAAACTCCAGACTCGTCCTCCCTGAATGTATGATCCCAAGCAGCACTGGCTCTGCCTGCTGAGCAGGGCCAACACAGGGAAGTGAGCTCTACGAGCCTGGAGGTACTTACAGGTCAGACCTGACGGGGAACACTGACCTAATTGGACTTCCACCTCCAGAATGTGCATGTTCAGAGCTTGCAGAAGCATTCTGGCTCCTTGCCGAAGTTAGCAGAGGAGATGGGCTGATAAGTAAGTAATGAAAAGGCTGGTGAGAGGTAAAATCAATCTCCTGTGGGAATTTGTACGGAATTCTGAAGTGAGACAGTAAAACTTTGCCAGGCAGGAGGATTTTGAAGCATTTTATGTTAAGCAGATTAAACATAAATCTGTATAAAACTCAGTAACAAAGGGAAGTACAGGAATTCTCGTAACTGGTGTGGCAGTGTCATTTAATGTATTTAATAATTACAATCATTCATATAATTTAATGAATGCAGAAATTTGTAGGGTGATGTTCAACATCCCATTCCAGTGAGGAAACTGGGAATAGAAAGGACCTGAGCATGCTTCTCCTTTTGCTGCTGTCATAATGGGCACATGGGCACAATGTCTCCACCATCAACACCAGGATGGTGGTCCTTGATGCAGGCTCCCTTGGAAGACTTCAGTGTAATGTAACATAGTGACACTCCTAAACCCAGCCAAGCCAGTTTCTCCAAGCCCTCTCTGTGTAAAAAGCATAGCCTCTCTCTCCACATACCCACCTTTTACCTCACAGTCAGTCCATGTTTCTGCTTAGGAGTCTTTCAAAGCTTCCACAGCTTGTGAGAGTTTTTTAAGGCGGTGTCTGTGCTGACTGAGACATAATAAATATTTTCAAATATTTATATATTAAATTTTATTTACCTGTAATTATCTATAACTATATATACAAAACTGTATAACTAGGTTTCTGTAAAGATAATTTAATATCAATAAACTGGGCACAAGGCACAATTGTTCTCTGAACACTCAGCAAAAATGCAAGTTGTAACATTCAGATGAACCTCCACCCCACATGTTAGGTAACTCTGCTCCACCCAGACCTTCCTCTGAATTCAGACACGGAGTTCCTCAAAGCATATGCACTCAGTTACTTGCAACTGCACTCACTGCATTAGGGAGTAATTCATGTGCAATGAATTACTAGATGAAAAACTAAAGGTAAAATTAGACACAGAATTACATTACCAGAAGTAAAATTTGTGCCAAAGACGATAACACTGGTCTCTTTGCTCAAATTTTATCTATTACAAATAATTTTTACAAACTAAGCCAAGCCATGTTAGCAAAGTGGCTAACAGTGTGTGCTAATGCTCTTTGTCAATGAAAGTGAGGGTGGCAATCTAAAAAGAGACATTTCCAGGAAGAGGGTCTTTATTTAGGTCGTCCTGAAAATCATTCATCTGACAGCTCCTTCTACTTTCTACTGTCACAGGTATTTAATGTGCTAGTAGAACTAAATTCGGGTTCCATTTAGAATATACAATCCATTCCAAAAATAAAGTACTTGAGGCAATACAGACTGAGAGATTGGTGGTAATGTGGTTTAATAAATTAAGAGCAAACCTGAAATGTACGAGCCATTAAGTTTGCTTTATATATTAGGAAGTATGCTGGCCCCAGAAAAGTCACTTATCTTCCCATGCTTTTTATTCCTGCCATCTATAGTGAGATGATAATACCCATCTCTGAAGATTTACAGGCTGGTCAGACAGACATTGCTACCTACAGGCGAACTACAAAAAGAAGATAGCAAATAAAAAGTAATTTAGTCTCTGTTTTTCATATATCATTGTTTCCTGTTGTGATGATTTGCACAAATGATTATTTATGTGTACTTTGAGATTTCTTTACTACACATAAACTTAAAATTTACATTACATTAGTGAGAATACTACACTTCCAAGTTTTTATTTTCCTTATTTTCAAACTTCTGGAAGTTTGTCTAAATACACCAAATACTTACGTAGTTTTCCACAAACATACTTTCTGAGAGGCAAAATTAATAAAATTTCCATTAATTTAAATATTTCTAAAGTTCCATAACTGACTCTAAAGAAACTTTCTCAGTTGATTTTCATGTGCCCTCAAGGAAAGTAGGACACTTACATTGTTTTTCAAGGGATTGGTATAATAACTTCAGAAAAAATTTAGCACACACAACTAGATCTTGGTTGAAATACTTTTTAGACTATTTCTTAGAGTTTATACTGTGTCTTTAGACAGTGATTCTTAAAAAACCTTAAAGTAGTCCAAAAATCTTATCATGATTCCATGGCCTCACTTGTAGCTTTGTGAAGGACTTCTACACTGTACTTACCTGAAAAGCAAAGACCCTGTGGAAATGTGGATAGAAATAATTTGTTTCTCCTTTTGAGACTACCTATTTCTTTGGGAAAAATGTAAAAGGGTTCTGAAATCCTTTTTCAAATATGCCTAAGGACAGTGTTGTCTTTGGGATGAAATCTCAGAGGCTAAATACTGAAATGCTATATTAAGTGAAAGCAGGAACCTCACACGTTTCTGGTGAAGCATGCTCTGGAATCACATCTCCTTCCTTACTGACCACATAAAAAGACTTTGGAAATCAGTGTGGAAATTAGCCCAGTGGTGGGGAGGGTGATTAACCCTTTTATGTCCACTGAAGAAAATGAAACTAGAGAATTGAAAACAGATCTGTAAATACATATGCCTTTTATGAAGTAAAAATTTCTGTCACATACGTTGGCCTACTTGGCTAATAATGGGGGGAACAGAAAAGTTAGTGTGAAAATAACAAACCTTTAAAGGAAAGTGGAAGTCTTCATGGTGAGAATCACTGTTTTCCTGTTACCTTTCAGAAGTCAGGAATGAGAAAGGTTGTGCAAGAGATGCTGGCTCTGCTTCACTCAGAATGGACTCTGTGTATTAAAATGCCAATTTTCTCCTTTCTGGGATTAGAAAAAGATTAATCCCAGGGAGCTCTGAGGCATAAGAAATACTGAAATTTCAAAATCTACCACCAGCTATGCAGAGTATTTGAGCCTATTTAAGGATGAGTCAAAATTTTCAGCTTGCTTTCCTGTTTCACATTTTTTGAAGCACAATCACAACATTAGCAAGTCTCCAGTAGATTATGCGCTTTATTTACACACAGTCATAGGCACCCACACAGAGAAAATAAAAAGATAGCCCTCTCAAAACTAAATCTTCTAGTCAGTCTCCTTTAAGAAGATATAGAAAAAAAAAGAAAAAAAATCAGTGTGGTTCCTACTTCTGTAATTTTCATGACTCTGTTGCAACAGCAAAACAACATATCTGAAGATTTAAACAAAAAACCAGCTGTCAGTACAAGTTGATTTGATGTTTTTTTAAATCAAATTGACCTTTGTAAAGGCAAAAGCAAAAGAGCAATACTTGACATTTTGCTGAAAATAAAGAAAACATAATTTAGCAATTTTAATCCAACTGTGGTTAGCTCTAGCTGCACAGTTGCCCAACTCCTTCCAGACCCAAAAGATTTGCAGTTCTCACATGCATCAGAAAACTTCCTGAGAGAGCTGCTTCTGAGCAGTTATACTCAGATCTCACATCTAATTGCTGACATGCTCCCTTTTGGAGAATAAAATCCATCACCAAAATTCGGTACACAAAGGAAACACTGACAACATTACATTCACATATTTTCAAACAAACTGACTTATAAATGAATTTACAACAGTGCAGTTAACACATTCCTTAAATTCATGGACTTTTTGTTAACAGATGGAAACACTGAAAATCTTGAAGAACTTAGTGGTATGAGGTCACACCACACTCAGTGTTTCTGAGCAGGTTAGATATTAAAGTGTTTTCCCCACAGCTGTCAGAGCATGGTGCTAGTACACGCAGGCAAAGTGAATGTAATACTGGATGAAAGATGCTCAACACTTTGTCTGTGCCCTCACACCACACTGCCTTCTGAACAGAATCGAGGTGCTGGAACTTAAAAATTGTTCTTCATTAGAGTCAATTCTGAAAACAGACTGAAGTCACTAAAAAGCTAGGATATACTATTTTGCAAGCAAGATGACACCAGTGTGATTATATAGCTGCTGGATCAAGGCCAATATGCACACAGACAATAGATAACTGATAACATGTGAAATACTTTCAGGCTTCTGAAATAAGATTTTCAAAAGCCTGCTTACCACTTAAGCTTTTTTTTCCTCCTACTATCATATACAGAATTCATCTCTTGGACCAATGGGCTTAGAAATGTCCACAGGATCCCAAATAATGCATCACCAATACCTTTTACAACAGCATTTAAATTGCTCTTGTTTACAAAGTTAGCATCATATTTGCTTTTTCCAGACCTGTATTATACTGCTGATTTGCATTTGTCCTGAGGTAAGTAATACACTCATCCCAGTTTCTATTTTTTATGTATATATATATATCTATATATATATCTATATATCTTTTCAATTTATAGCAGAAATTCTTTCACTACTCATATCTTACTTACTGCATAATTTGGTACTTAGTGTGGTTGGACATCATACAATTCATATTAACTCATTCTGCAGGCTAAAGCTCACCCATTTCATTACGTGGGACACATCAGTCCTCTGAATAAACAATAATACCTTAATCTGTGTAATAAAACAGATATAATAGCATTTCTTCTGCCATGCTCACAAGGAAAATTTAAGTTAGTATCAAGATCCAGTATTACTATTTGTTATACTTTTCTCATTTTATTTTCACCATATTTTTTCCTTAACTCTTTCTCCTTCAATTTTGCTGAGAAACTGTATTTAAATACCTGCCTACGAGTTGAACAGATTAGCTGCTTTTATTTTGTCCAGGTTAGCAGATAACGGTTTGGATTAGTATGATAACTTCAATACATCCAAACCAGACATTATTTATAAGTTTCTGATCTTTAATTGTAAAACTGCTATCTAACTAACAGGCTTCTAGTTGTCAAAATCAAAATACAGTTAGAATATAAGATACAACTGAACCATTGTTGTGGCACAAAAAAGTTTTGCTGATGTATAGAAGTCTCCCAGCCTTATTTCATGAATTCTTTCTTCATTCTATTCCAAACTACTTCTGAATTAAAGACAATCTATTTTCACATCATGCCACTCTTTCAAAGAATCACTGTTTCTTTTTGCCAGCTACCTTCTCTTTAGTCCATACCGACACTTGGACAAGAGGATGCAGTCTTAAGCTGTGCCAGAGGAGTTTTGGGCTGGACATTAGAAGTTCTTCAGAGAAACACTGATGGGACACTGCAGTGGGCTGCCCAGGGAGGTGGTGGAGTCACCATCCCTGGAGGTGTTTAAGAAAAGACTGGACATGGCACTCAGTGCCACGGTCTAGTTGACAGGGTGGTCATAGGTTGGAGTTGATGATCTCAATGGTCTTTTCCAACCTAGATGTTTCTGTGATTCCTTAGAGGAAAGCAATTCTAAAAGGAATCCATTGAAGATTTTCTTTTAGGCTAATTTTGTCCTGTTTTGGACAACTTCTAATTCTGTATTTCCCAGGCTAGCAAAGTCATTATCAACTGTACTTATGGAATTGCTCTGTCCTCACTGTAAAATAAGCATTTGCAGTTTATGTGCATGCAGATTAATACCAGAAATGCTTTTTTTTAACTGCTATTAGTAAAATCTGCCAAAGACTGGTCTCATGAATGGTTTCAAGATGATTTGAACCGTGTCTAGGTGAGAAAACCTTTTGAGTTGTCTATATTTTTTTGAAGTTTGGAACTCACACTGATGGCTGTATGCAGTAACTTTTTACATACATGACAGGAGTTCTTTCCTGTTATATTCTATAATGATCATGTGATTTGATTCTATAAGGACCAAACTGACTGGATTTTATTTTTCCCAATCTGTACACATTTTTCGTACCCCTTCCTGTACTCTTCTCTTGCCAATTCAAAAGTCGTCTACAAATCACGGCTGTGTGGTGGTCCCTTAACTCATATTCCTTCCACACGCATCAGATGGATGACATTACAAAAAACTAAATTTCCAAAAGTGACACCTGTTTAAAATGTACTCTAAGTCAAGGATACAATAAAATGTGAAGAGGTCTTTATGTTGCATACACTTCAGGGAAAAAAAAAAAAAGTTAATTAAGTCACTCTTTACTGAATTCCAGTTATTTCAGTGTTACTTCATGAAACACTTAATGAAATCCTAGGTTATCATGGTTTCTGCTAAAATTGCATGTCATGAATAAGTTGAGTAATAATGAAACTACGAGAGATAAAATCAGTAGAGCATTCATTTTTCTGCAGTAGTTGCTTGAAGGCCACTGAATCTGTACATAAAATAAGAAAAATATATTTTTTTTTTACATGAATTTTACAATCTCCCCAAAAAAGCTTCATCTGTTTTTATTATGCAGAAAAGGAGAAAATATCCTTCTCATATTGGTGAAACATCAGGCTTGTATAATATAGAGGGTTCTTGTCCAGGAAATGTGTGGGTGGAAGAAAAGGGAATGGTTCTTTTCCTAGAGGCTATTAAAACTTCACATGCATTTATTTCATGGAAAAATTCAGATCAGCCTCCATAAGGCAACAATGTTCAGCAGGAAGATATGTATGCACAGAGACCACTCCCCAGTGCTGAAACATAAGAAACTGAATCTACTGCTTCAAAGTCATTCCTAAAGATAGCTGAAGTCTTATTTAAACTTTCCTATCTATATAATTCCCAATTTTGGGGGTTTATCTTTAGTTCTGTAATATTTGGTGCTTTCCTGAAAATGGGCTCAGTCCATGTAATTGGTGTTCATTTATCACAATGAATGGGTTGTGAATAAGGTTTACCACATGTCAAACCATAGAACCACAGAAAAGCTGGCTGGATGGGATGTCTGAAGGTCATTCAGTAGATTCAGAGGGTCAGTCCACTAATCAGGTCTCCTTGCCTAGATGAATTTTAAAACCCTACAACAGTAGAGATTCCAAACTGTTTCTTTGTGAAACAGTTCCAGTTCCCTACTTCCTTCTCATGAATTATTTTTCCTGATATCCAGTCTGAACCTCCCATACCAATACCAAAGTTTTGTGGCCATGTACCCTTGTTGCTGTTACCTGGAGCTATGAAGAGAGTAGAGAGGATGAGTATGACAATGTAATTTTATAACCACCTTCCAAATATTTGCATGCTGGTATTATATTTTCCAGTGGTGTCTTCCTCAACTGACTAAATAAACCTAGCTCCTTCAAACACTGTTCAAAGGACGTGTGCTCCACCCAGGCCTCCGACCACCATCATAGCCTTCCCCTGGACACCTACAGTTTCTCCACCTCTCGTGGAATGGAGACTCAAAAACTGGATGGAGTTTTCAATGTGTGGCTTCACTCTGAGTGAACAGGCATGATAACTCAATCTGCTGGATAAATTCCTTCTGGTGAAGCCTGGAATGTACTTTACCAAATTTCTAAGAGGAATAATTATTTTATTCATTTTCCCTAGTACTGTCAGTCCCCAATTTCCTGAAGTTATGCTCTGCCTTCCTAAAATTTGAGAGCAATGTTATCTTTTTCCTTGCTGTCATGCTTATCCTCAGTCATCAAAGAATTTTTGGATCAAGCCCTTTCAGCCCATCAATTAATGGTCTTAAAATAGCAGTAGAGAATGTAGTAGTTTGAATTTAAAGGCAAAAAAAAGAAATTGATTCTACACTATGATTATACCAAGATACTTCTTTTACCTGAGTTATTGGGAAAAGAAAAAAGAAAATGAAGGAAAAAAGCTATTTATGGTGACAGAAAAAGATTGGTAGCAATGCAAAACAAAACATGAGTGATTTCTTACAGACACCAAACTAACCTCATTGTTATTTTATTCTTCACAGTAAGAAAAGTCAGCTTATATTGACAGAGATCGAAAATGTAAAGAACACCCCTGATCCAGAGTCCTTTTCGGTGAATGTACTTCCACTGATTGCAGCAGTACATGTTATAGTTGCATTTCTTACTTGCTATGTACTACATAATTCTGGACATTACTAACACCTCCCAAGGAGAATGGCTAAAACTGCTTCTTCACCTTCTATTGCAAAAAACTGATGTTAAGAGATCTTTCCTGAAATATATTAATAATGTAGAATTCTTAGAACTTCATGCTTCCTATGTTTACCTGACACTGCCCACTTTTTTCTTTGTTTTGTCTTCAGCTGTAGACTGATTTTGGGTCCATTATGTATGGACGTGAACAGCTAAATGGAATCTTTTACCATAATTTCATAAGTAATTAGAGGAACAATATGTTAGAGTATGTTTCAGGGGGTAACTAGGAACAGAGAGGACTCTTCTTTAAGAAAGAAGTTGTAAACATAGAGAAAGGGATATAAATTGTTGCATTGTCTTGATTCACGGGATACTCAAGTCTCTTGGACAGCTTTGTATGTTTGCACAGCTAATATAATGCATACCAATGCTACTGTCCAATCAAGATTACAACCCAGAAGTTTAGCTGATGTCAAAAAGTGTGAAGTCTCAAAAGTTACAAGCGTTCTTTATTTGCTTTATTGTAGCTATTTTTACTTTAAAAAAATGCACATATTGAAAAAACTTTCAAGGTTAAGCAAACAGCTCTACGTATACTATTGTCTCTCCTTCCAGGTTAGCATCCAAGCCTCCAGAAATAGCTTTATTGAACACATGTTAAAATGCAGATGTCAATTGCTTTGGACGTGTATTTTATTTTGTGTCTGTGGTAGTATTTGAATTGTTTGGCCTGTGTTTAATTGTGTTTGCTTCATGCACTCACTCAGCTGACAGAAGATTTGTTGGACTGTATCTACTTGAACGAGCATATGTCCTTTTCTTGACATCCTTGATACAAGTTGTACTTCACCTCATCTTTGAGATGAGGCATTACTATGAGGCCTTCATTGTCTTTTGTTGGGCTTATTTGCAGTGCAGAATCACTTTTTGCGAAATCTGTAGGCAGCCTTTCACAGCCTGCCACATTTATTCGCATCTCTTGTCTGTCTAGTACTGGATTTTGTTTAGTTTTGTGTGGCTTTGATAATCTGAACCACTGCATAGGATCTTCTAGTCTACCTCCGACTCCTCAGAGCAGACACTTTCAGAAGATGTCATAAAACACAGGAAGTGAACCTATTTATAGCGGTGGCCCTTTCTGTATCCCCTGGCTACATCCCAGAGTTAAATAGTATGTTCTAGGAAAAAATACATATTTCACTTGGCATGAGCTTTATAAACTGTGTACTTTTGTTTATACTCTTTTTTGCATAATATAATGCAGCAACTGTATCTTTACTCACATTTTACTATCACAATATGTGGTATTTTTGTAATTTTATTTTTACTTCTGAAACTGTGTCATCTTGATTTCTCTTACTATATTTTCTATTGTTTCTTAAATAGGGTATTCCTCATTATAATATTTAGGGGTTTTTTTGCTCACATACCTACTAGTTTTCTTTACCTTTTTTTTATATCTTGTCTCCTTTTCTACTCAAGCTAGCCTTTCCTCCCATTCTGGCTTGTCCCAGCTATTTTAATTATTTTAATTAATTATTTTAATTAATGAAATTTGGTGAACTTCATCTTCTCCAGTCAATGTCGGGTTTGGATGTTCACTTGTTTTCTGTATGGCCATATTTCTTGTTAAAGGCTTTTCAGGTATTTGTATCTGAACTTCTGAATATTCTCCTATTGCCATCTACTACAAATTATTTAGAACTTTTTTGAAATTTATCTCTAAACTGAGACACTGCGTTAGGCAAGTCAGCCCATTTGCCCAGTCTGGAAAACCACCAATCAAGTCTTACTTCCAGATTTTTCCTGTATTTCTTGGGAAGAAGTATTTTGCATGTAACACTGAAGCTAATTACATGGGCATGAGTTGTCTGGTATGCTCAAACACAGAACAGGCAGATTTTTAACCTTTATCTGCATCATCCAAAACAAACACATAAGGATTTTTTGAAAACTGTCATTAATAATGAGATAGATACCTACCAGCTGCCATTTACATTTTCTCCTGATATAAAATTCCTGAAAAATCAAGTTTTTATACTGTTGATGGGTAATATCACAGTATTTCATAAGAGTAATGTTTCAATTCAAAATTACTTATTGAAATATTTAATTAATTTATTGCTGAGAGAGAAGAGTGGTGGGGCTTATCACAAGGAAACCGTGACTGGGGTATCTGTGGCATACCTAATACTTTGTAGTTTACAGTGTAGATACACCCTAAGTTATAAAGATAGAGGATGGAAGTGTGTAGTGCAGTTTGCTGTAAATATAGCCAAAGAAATATCTAGATTATACTTAGAAAGTTGGCTGCAGGGAATAGCCTAGGAATAGGTTTAAAGCCTCATTTTAACCCCTTTGCAAACAATGGGAAGAGATCCATCCACTGCCCTGAACTTTGGATCCATAGAATGCAAATATGCTGCTGTTGACATCAGCTACACAAATCAGAAACACTCCTCTCACTGCATGAAAAACACAGCGATCATTTAGATGGGTATAGCGCATGCAAAAAAGCTTGTGAAATCCCAAACATTTGAGAGAAGTACTTAGGATAGCAGCTTATTCTTTCACTCCTGACCCCAGAAAACATATATCTTGTGCATAAAACCACACTGACAATCATAAGTTAAGAAAAGAGGTAAATGTTTTTTCTGTTTCACAAGCGAAAAGATGAGGAGCCGGGGTTTTTCACGTAAGAGCAACGGGTTATGTTTGTGCATCACAGATGCTGTCTGGATAGCACAATTAGGTGCATACTGCTAAGGAATTCAAAATACCAGATATCCTAAAGACCCTTCATATTCTTTCTCTTTCATGGTTTTCTAAGTGTACTTTTTATTTTGTAAATCAGCTACTGCCCTCCCATACAGCTATTTGCATGTTTATTCCTGAAGTTACAGGGAAAGGGTTGCTTTTCCCCTCCATGCACTAGAATAGTTCATACTATAAACTTGTCTCCGATGGGAACTGTTTCCTGCAGGAAGTGCTTGGAAACAATTTGTACTGAGTGGATGACTTTTCAAGCAAGTGCATTTTCTGGGAAATGCATGTCATAAGGCTAAACAAACACAATGGATAACATTCAGTGTCCTTTCAATCTCCTGTGTTGAATTCATTTGGACATACAACACATTTTAATGGGTCACGTTCTGCTTCGTTACACAGTTCATAGCTCCTGAGCAGCAGGGAACCAGGCCTCTGCTTCTTGTAAACCATTTCATGTCCTCTTTTCCGTCATAAAAAAAGCTCTTAATGAACAATGAATTGCTTTCCAGGTGAAACAGGGCTTGCTGTATAACAGAAATGCTCACCAATAAATGGTAAACCCACCTTTTATTGCACAAAAATTACCTTGTTTTAACAATCATCAATTCTGAAAGCTGACAAAGACATGAGAATAAGATGCCAACAGAATGCACTACAAAGACAACTAGTTTCTACTGTTATCATTATGAAAATGTGTTATCCGCTATCTAGTCCCATTTCCTTTCCCAGTCACAAACAGACGGGCTGAGATTAAATCTTCAAAGGACACTGGACATGAGCGTCCATGGGCTGGACGAGCCTAGCCTGTGGGTCAGAATGACGCTAAGCAGGAAGCGCGTACTCCCCAAGACCAGCTCCTCATCAGTGGGAACATGGTCTAAAAAGCTTTCTGAAGCTATACCTGCCTAGAGCAAAACCTTCATTCCCTTTCAGTATTTGTAATACATAACTGTGTTCTACACAAAGAGTTTGCATACTGATATCTTCTCTAACTAAGTTAGTTGTATCTGGTTATTTGAGGAAACGCATAGATTAACGAAATCTACAGACTTTTCGCCTTGTTCCTTCCCTGTTTTTCATTTCATGCTGCATGTCTGGTCACCTGAATCACATATTAGTTTTTCCATTTCTTGACTAGATAAATCCTAACTTTAAAAGAGGAGAACATTCTGTATAGGATGATTATTTAAAGCGTGGGGGCATTTCAGGAAATACTTTTGAAACTTGTTCTATTATGGAGAGTACAAAGCACTGAACACAATCATCTACTAAAATTTTAAAACTGTAGTACTGTGAAAGAGCTACTCTATTTTTTTAATTCCTCTCAGGGTACAAAACACCAGAAAGCTCTTTCCCTTTTAAATATATGATAGCTTTATACTTAAAGAAGCACTTAGTAAATAGTTTAAAAATGTAGTGGATACTGTTCTATTACGTTTTACGTCACAAAAATCCAGCAAAGGATAAAAATTGCTTTTAAAGCATGGAGTATAAGTTATTAAGCTCCTCATAGCTGAAAAGAAAGTTTTTGTTTACTACTGTTTGAGTTGGAGCTCCAGACAAACATGTTTTAATTTAAAATAATAAACAGGAAGAGAGTAGGCATTTGAAATGTTTTCACATCCTTTGAATAAAGAAAAAATTTATTTTATATTTCAGGTTTTACTGATTCTCTAGGGCTAGAAATAACAAAAATAACAGGTTTCTCTTCCTAATGTGGAAGACCAATACTGATGTAATTTGAATAGAGATGCTGCATTATCTTCTGCAGGGCTGTTGTCATATATAGTTATTTCCCAGATATTAGGAACTATCAGTAAGGTAAGAAGCCAAAAAAGACCACATCTATTGGTGAAGCAGAGCCAATATATGTCAATATATGTCAATATATACAGAACAGTTAAATGACAATATACACACAAAAATCAAATATATTACACGGAGAATAAGGTGCACTTTTTTCCTTAACTAAAAAAAAAAGTAATTTATTTCTGAGATGTAGTTTTGAAAGTATTCCAATACTGCATAAGGAAACTCCCACCTTTTGAATTTAAAATAAATCTATTTTGTGAAAATATGCCTTTTAAATTAATTAATTTTTATTTGATGGACTGTAAAGATTTTTAATACTGGGAAATAAAAGGTGTCACAGAGACTTCTGTTATAAAAAAAGTAAGAAGAGCATATTTGAGTGGAGAAGAACTTGCCATCCAACGATTTTAATATATAATTTTACATTTTCTGCTAATTTCACTGTTTTCAGATATCAGAGAGATTTTCCTATCTGTGATATAATAACCTTCATTCTATAAATAATTCTGCAGTGTGCAGTATAGCATTAAATGCAGTTCAATGCACTAGAGAGCCCAGTGAAAACACTTACCTGTGTAAAATTTTGGAAAGGGCTAATTACATTTTTTATTATTAATGATGAACATTTAGTCTTTATTTGTTTCTTTTTTCAATAAAAGTAATTTGCTTTACCAATATATATGCTATATGAGTTAATCCTCAAGGTTCACCTTGTACAATGGAAAAAAATTCAGTCTTAGGGCTACATAATTTAAAATATTTGTTTGGTTTATTCTTCTTCTTCTTCTTCTTCTTCTTCTTCTTCTTCTTATTATTATTATTATTATTATTATTATTATTATTATTATTACTATTGTTATTATGATAATTATCATTATTATTATTATAGTTAACATCTACAGAAAATTTAAATACTCAATGATTTTGCAAAGGCTGCAGATACTTCAGTTTTACTGGTATAATTTTACATACAGAAGCAAGCAATTTTCTTTCTGAGTGCATTATGCAATTATAGTGCTATTGTTTAAAAACAATGCATCCCTTGCTTTAATATCCATTCCATATGTCAGTTTGAGAAATAAACAGAACACACAATTAACACTTCCACATTGTCACGCTGAGTTACTCGATGTTGTTCAGTGGTGAGGCCAAAGTGACAAACACATGAGTGGAGAAGACACCCCCAGGCCTGCGAGAACACCAAAAGACCAGGTGCTGGCTCTTACCTGCAGGCTGTTGAAGATGATGAAGAAGACCAACATCCAGAGGTGCCGGTAAGCCATGTGCAGTCCTCCCCACAGCCAGGTGATGGAAATCAGAGCAAACAGGTACAAGACCAAGGGGATCTCTGCAAACCACAAACACAGCATTTCAGCTGGTGTGCCCTCGGAAAAACACTTTTTAAAGCATTACTGACACAGGACACGGTTTTGCTGTCTCTGGCCCACATTGGAGCTTGTTCTCCTGCCCTAGCTGGATAGGGGTCCTAGGGCTTTTAGGACCCCATCCCGGGGTCAGAAAACCAGCAGAAGGACACTGTCAGGGGACAGGGAGGTGTGAGGGGCAGAGGGAGCACAGCTCAGCAAACCAAGTGGCGGGAAGAGCACACATGGTGTCAGAAAATATGCTGAACTTTGGAGAAGAATGGAAGAACTCTTGGCAAGCTCTGGAAATTTTGAGAGAAAATGGATTTCTAAGAATTAAGAGGGTAGGGACAAAAGGAAAAGTATTTTGGATACATAACCGGCCCCAGCTCTGGCCAATTACATGGTCATAGGAAATTATAACTTAGTCTTTGATTTGTTGTTATTTTCTCCTTCAAGTCATATATAAGACATCTGACCTCATAAAACTTAGCGTGACAACCTCCTCTCAGCCCAGGAGACTCCCAAGATAGACTCTGAACCAGTTAACTTCATTTGCCTTCAAAAATATGTGCAGAATCTGTCTTTAAACATGCACACATACACCTCCATTTTATGTTCCCCACGTTATTTACAGGATAAAAGATCTAGGAAATGCCTGCAGGGAGATGTCTGCTGGGACAAAGTTTGCAATAAGGAAAGCAAAAGTTAGTTTTCACCCCAACATGTCTCTCCTACTGACAAGAGCCAGCCCTTGTGTTGACCACGTCTGCAGCAGAATTCAAAGTCCATGTTTGCCAGGTCTGCACACATCAGGGGCAGAGGTGCTTGGCCAGGCATTGCCCCTTTCCACTTTAGTTAGGCAGCAACAGCAAAGACCGGGAATGTGTTTTTGACAGGCATTGCTCCAGAAACAGCAGTTTGAGAGCCCTTCAGCCATTTTGTTTACAAAACAGTGTACAAATAGTAAGGGCCTTCAGAATGTAGGCAATACCCCAAGTCATACAAACGCAACATTTTAACAAGAAAAAATATAAAGATGCCTGCTTTTTGCCACATGCTGAATATTATTACAGTTTATGGTTCTGGTTTTTTCTTCATTGGTAACAATTGCCTTGTTCCCAGTATTGTAAAGAGCTAATACAGAGTTGGAACTCTGGCAGCATTTAAAGCCTTGATGTTTGAGTTCTCTATACCCATTTGTTGAATTTTGATCAAACAAAAACTTAATAATTAGAGCGAACATATCATAAAATAAGCAAAAAATTCTTTTAAGTTTGTAAAATCAGCATTGCCCAAAGGAAAAGGATGCCAATAAATAGGCTCGATATGAAGCAAAATAGTCTTATTATTTGTAGTTTTCTTCACAGGAAAATAAAAGCAACAATCCCCTCCCAATAAGACCCCAAAGGGTGATTCTGAGCAGATGACCCTTCACTGGCATGACTTTAAGTCTGAGTGCAAGCAGTTACTTGGATAAACCTTACTAGTAAGACTGATGTGGAGAAGGCAGCTCAACATCACTGTGATGTAACTGAGACACTGACAAGCAGTTCCGTTGGGTATTATATAATCCAACCAGGCTGGTTTTTGTACAGTTATCACACTGTTTTTTAATACTAGGAGTGATGGAAGATTTTATTTAAAAAACAGGTAGTCCACACACTCCTTAAATACACATAAATGTATGTGTGCACGCATATGTCATTGTCCTGACTGCTCATGTCTCTCCCAGAAATATGCCCCCTTTTCCTTTCTATAAGCCTAAGAAACACTGACAGAGTTGACAAATTCAATACAGATAAATCCAGCTTATGCAGCTCTAGTCACAGTTTTTTAGAGTTTGAAAACTTACCATAGTCCAGTTTGATATTTGACTAGGCAAAATTACATACATTCAATTTACCAGACAACTAGATGTGTCCACTGTATGTCATTCCCTCCTCATTGCTGAGAAAAGATAATTTCCTTATTAACTTATTTATAAAATTAATTTTTCTGCAATGCTTTCTGTTCTGAGAGCTGCCGTACATTGTAATAAGTTATTAAGGATAGTAAAATTGTACTTTACTACAGCATGGGAATCTTTTTGTAAGTGATTCACATAAAAAACAATGATGGTGAGAATTTGAAAGATAGGCTGCCATATTTTCATGACAGGTTTGGACTAGATTACAAAATGCATGAACCAGGAAAAATATAAGGATGATGGAAAAAATTAATTACCTCAAGAACCTAACCAAGAACCTAAGAGGAACTGTATATAAAAAGTTTGTCTGGCCTTGCCTTCAAGAAGCGCCAGAAAAGTTGGCCAGATAAGATACGTCTCCCAGCAATCCTCCTCCCATTTACAACTCAGGAACTTCCTTAACCAGACACAGGTTTTTTTTTTCTATTTAGTAATCTTCAGGGCACTTTTCTTTCACAAAATCATGTTGAACCAGTTATAGTGAACTTTGATGGTTCAGAGGAATTATCAGTGCAAGGAACTCTACAGTAACATTGTAAGATTCAGGTAATAAAATGCCAGATTGCCCAGCTGAAAAAGGTGTCAGCCTTATGTTTGCTGTTCGGTTTCCTTATAGTAGAAGCAAGAACAAGAAACAGCAGGAAACAAATCATGGAAGGTTTCCAAACAGTTATGATTTCACTAACAATGTTTTTAAATTTGTAGCAAACTAAACCCTCCTAATTCTATATTTCTGAAATAAACCTCACAAAGAAAAGAAAGACTGGTGACAGTTTAAAGTTTCATCCTCTGTTGCATTACAAGGCATCTGAAGATGTCCCTGCTCATTGCAGGGAGGCTGGACTAGATGACCTTTAAAAGACCCTTCCAACCCAAACCATTCTATGATTCCATGGTTTTTAATGACCTACTGAGAAAAATAATCTCACGATGAGGCTCCCGTGTCTACACCCACACCTACTGCAACCTAAGAAGGCTGGTTACTGAAGTCCACAAAGAATTTTAACTCCACAGGACTGTGGTTCCAGGCAGTCTCTGCATGACTTCTTCAGAAACGAGAACTGCAACACTTGTCACATTGGTGTGCCTGAAAGGATTGGAAAAGTGGTGACAGACACTAAATTTTAGAACGCAGGATGAAACTGCCTAAAATTTATTCATAGCTGGGGTCTAAATTCTGCCAGTTGAATAGTGCTGCTTCAGACACTGCAGTGAAAGAAAAAAAAAAATCCAGTATCAAATGCATCCTGTCCATCGACTGCCTTCATATGCACAATACAACTCTTTTGGAAGTCATGGGAAGGGGATACCTGCCAGCTTCTGCATCTGAGAGTGCTAAGAGCCATGTGGCCTCCTGGTAGACCAAGGCTGGGAAAATGAGCAGCATTGAAGAAGAAAGCAGTGGAAGCAACTGTGAAGAGGAACAAGAAGATGAGGAGGAGCCTTGCACCATGAGGCACTGTCGCACTTTCAATAGCTCATCTAACAGCTTGAGGTACAGTCATATATGGCATTGTAACTTCACTAATGAAGGGACAGTTGTTATGGTTAGCCTCTCATCCTTGTGTGGTGCCTATTGATTACAAACGAATAGTTTGATGGTGCCTTATACAACCTATTTTACCAGGCAGAGAAGAAGCTATGAAAACCTCCTGGACAATTTCAGTCAACAACTGCTCATGGTGCATAGTGAAAAGTTCTTGCCTTTAAAAAAGCTCTTTTAAAGAAGTTCTTTCCTTTAAAGTTAGGAAAAGCAATGAACAAGCACTTAGAGAGAAAATCTACTATCTTAATTAACCAACAACTCACTTAAGCAAAGGCATCAAAGCAGAAGTAAGTATAAGCTCTATGAAACGTGAAGGTCTTCCTTCCTTCCTTCCTTCCTTCCTTCCTTCCTTCCTTCCTTCCTTCCTTCCTTCCTTCCTTCCTTCCTTNTGTTCAGAGGACCTAATTAAAACTTTACAGTTAACTTTAAAAATGAAATGGGATTTCTCTCTCACTCTCTCTCTCTCTCTCTCTCCCCTTTTTTTTAATAAATAAGAAATTCAATAAATGGAGCAATTGAATAATACAGCTTTAATTATCTTCTGAGTTTACCTATAAATATTTACTACATGTCTTCTTTAGGCTGTTAAACTGCAACTGATAATGCAACTTTAATTGCTTTTAACAGTTCTTGGCTAAACAAGAAGACTTACTGCAAAACCTGAAAGGCCTTTACAAACATTTTTTCCCAAATAACTGGGGAGAGTGTGTTGCTTCACAGAATTTCAACAATTTGTGGGAGACCTAAATTAGTAAAATATTTACAGGCTATTGCTTAAGAAGTCATCAGTTAAACTTAGCAATGTAAATATAAAAATGCCACAAAACCAGTTTTTTAAAAATAAGCTTGAATAACAGTGTTCCAAATCCTGCTGGCTCTGTTTTCATTTGTTTTTGACAGCTGTGGTAAAAAAAAAAGGAGTTTGGTAACAGGATTTTGTGGCCAAAATTAAAAAAAAAAACAACAACCAAACAAAACAGATTTCTCTCATAAAGTTCAAAGAAGAAAATAACACCACCAAGAACATGCAATCAATGATTCATAACAAAACCACTGATTCCTGACTGGGAATGTGCAGAATTCAACAGTATCAGATACTGAAAAACAGAAAGATTGTAGCTCCATGCCCATTAAATCCAACTGGAAAAAACAGTTAATTGATAGTTTGTAGAAATAGGAAGCAAAAAACATGTTAAAGTATTATTTTTTGTTAATTTATATTTTTTGATCTGCTGCTCCTTGTGGCAAGGAAAATTTTGAGATTAAAGGATATTTTCCAAAAGAAAAGCCCATCTCCTATTTAGCATAAGAAATACATCACTGCTTCAAAATCATAGAAGACTAGCCACTCTAACTTTTGCACTAAATCTCAGGGTTTTGGCAAACTTTCACATACATCTTTAAGACATGTTATAATAAAATGAAAATAAGGGCATTTTATCATAGCTTATGCTATTACTGCTATGCAAGGAACATGGCAAATCCCAGAAAAGTAGCAAATAAAAAGAATAAAGAAAAATTTGAGCCTACATATCTCCACATAACAAAATTATTTTGATCCATTATGAAAAATATTAAATGAATTCTAAATTTGCAACTGTGCAGTCACAACTCATGTACATGACCTTGCTTCTGCAGATTTCTTTGAAGGAAAACAGCTAATTTGGACATGTGAAGCACAGTGGAAGCAATCTAAATTACATGGGTGAAGACGAAGTATTTATGTTATTATCTTATTCAGATCTTAGTTCTTTATTTCAGCTTCTAATTATGCTTGTGCATTTTGTCCTAACAATATCTGTAAAAAATCTTGAAGTCAAAGATTTGTTTTTCTCCTAATTACAAAAAAAAAAGCTCCTGGAGCACTATGAAGACTAAAATATTATATCCAGTGTGTGTAATGAATACCGTGAATATTGACCATAACTCTTAGTTCAGAAGTAGCCAACATCTGGTTCTTGAGTTCTAGATGCACATTGCCATTTCAAGATGAAAGCATTCCTGCAATTCACTGTTCCTTTGATTCTCTTGGATACATGACATTTATCTTATGATTTGAGATAAAGATTTTAGCATCTATCTTACAGGACAGGGAAGACATGTAAGTACATGTTTAGACATACATTCTCACTTGAAATCAAAAGCCCTGTCCTCAACATCATTTTCTGAGCACAGAAGCACGTTTGGAATGTCCTGCACTCACATTTTGTGGGTTTATTTGTTTCTTGAGAACATCAGATAGTAGCAGGTCTAGGCAGACTAATCACCATGTTCTGGTGTGACTAGGAATTGTATACTGCTAAAACAACAAATATATTTGGAGATTGGAACTAGATGATCTTCCAACCCAAACCATTCTATGATTTTATATTAAAGAAATTTATATGAAGGAACATGCAAGTATGTAGTTAAAATTTTACAATTAAATATCTAAGGCATTCTTCATGGAGTTCTATTTTGGCAACATGAAGTTTCAATCTTTACATTAATTCTGGCTCTTTTACAATTATGAGACCTGATTCAGGTAAGTTCTACTGCATATTTATAAGTAGGGCATGAAAATTAAGCTAGTTCAAGATTCATTCAATAAATGAAGCTCATCTATTTACAATTACCAGAAAAAAAAATCAAGTTGTTCTATTACATTTTTAAATCTTTTTGTGAAATTATGAAAGGTTAGCAAACAGAAAATAAAATAATGTATATTGGATTGCTGTATTGTTACTATTCATTTTCTGTATTTGAGTAGTAGGACCTGTCACTAGTGGCGTTTCACAGGGCTCCATCCTCAGCCCCATGCTCTTCAACGTCTTCATAAATGACTTAGACACAGGACTGGAAGGAATACTAAGCAAGTTCACAGATAGTACAAAACTGGGAAGAGTTTTGACTCCCTCAAAGGCAGGGAGGCCCAGCAGAGAGACCCCAACAAATCAGAGCACTGGGCAATCACCAACCATACGAAGTTCAACAAGGGAAAGTGCTGATTCTGCACTTGGGATGGGGTAACCCTGGATGTAGGGACAGACCGGGGAATGAGATGCTGGAAAGCGGTGCTGTGGAAAGGGTCCTGGGTGTCCTGGTCAGTGGCAAGTTGAATATGAGTCAGCAGTGCCCCGGCAGCCAGGAGGGCCAAGTGTGTCCTGGGGTGCAAACTTAGATATTAGTTAATGCAAAGGCTGTTTATCCAATGAATGTTTCTGACTTGGCTCCTGTAAAGCCTAACTTTTGAGAAGGTGTTTTGTATAGACAGCATGACAGTCAGCCAACAGAACATGTTTGCTGAAAGGCTGGCAAACAGAACCAGTACAAAGTGAAGACTCTTTTTGAGCAAATTCAATGCCTATCTCTGAATGAGTACACTAGACGTAGAGTTAGCATTCCTTGAAAATCAGCTTTCACAGTTTTTTCAACCTTCCACACTTTTCTTTCCAACATTCACTTTTGAGAAGGAAGAGCTGACTGCTCTGAGAGATAACAAATTCTTGACTCTCCCACTGCCCTTTCTTGAGCTCTCTACTGCTGAGGAAAATTCCCTGAGCTAAGTAAACTATATCAATCACCATGTTAACCAACATGACCAGTAACAGAGCAACTCTGGAACAGTAAAAAAGAGCATGAGAGGGCAACCTCACATTATTTAGTGTTCCAGACAGGGTAATGAGAAGTGTGCATATTGCTCAAATTAAGATTTGACCTATTTACAAACCCTATTTACTTGTGTTTATTCTACACTACAACCTTGTTTTAATCATATTCTTTTACAGTGATAGCCTACTCACAAGTAAAAACACTCTCTGGGAAGATCACAGACCACTGCCAAAGGAATTGACAGCAATTACTAAAAGCAGATTTTTGCTGGGCTAGCTGTCTTTGGGCCATGGTGTTTTCTCGAAACTACCAGCATAGGGTATGAGAGATGAGAATCTAATTAAGGGTACCCAGGACAAATCCAGAGGAATAGGAAGAATACATGCATGACAGAAAAGGAGGTACAATTAAAAATGGGCTTCTGTGTATAAATATAAGTAAATAACCCCTCCAATTATATCCCATAGTTTTCCAAGAAAATATTTATCTGTCTCCAGACAGATCCTCTTTGCAGCTACCAAATGTTTTCTTTTAGGCATATATGGTGAAACCCAGCATTGTTATTCTGCTCTTGGGAAATTAAATATACACAGAGTCTCCTTTAGTGTGGGTAGCAACAAACTCTCTGCTCCTAGGACAGAAATAAATAGCAAAACACTGTGCTGCTACCGAAGTTCAGCAAGATGTTTTACAGAATTTACAGAATTAACTCTAATAGCTGCAGAAGAAAAACGTGGTGGCCTTTTACAATGGAGTGATTGTATTGGTAGAAAAGGGAAGAGCAACTGATGTCACCTGTCTTGAATTCTCTGAGGCATTTGCCATAGATACTGTTGCTTGGTGGCTCCACCTTTCCCCTGGTTTTGGATGAAACAGAGAGAAGCCCTGGCATATTCATTGCCACAAGAAAACAGAAAAATCATGGATGTCTGTGCAACTTAAGGAGGCAACATCGCCAAAAGACCTTCCTAGCACACAGTGTCTCGTAAGCCAGAACTTGGTGCAGGTATAAGCCAAGACTCCCTCTATGTTTCTAAAGTAAGATATCACCATGAAGCTGATTGCAGACAACTTTGCTGGTGTGAAATTTGTTGTTTCCCACAGCAGCCATTTACGTGGCTACAGTAACAGGAGCAGGAGCAGCTCCCAGGGATTTTGTAAGAAGATAGAACCAGCTGAGTAAATGTCAAGATTCAAGATTTATAAGTAGATACTGGGCCTTACCACTGCAAACTGCCTTTGAATATGTCTTATAAAGTACAACATATCCATACGACAGTAAAAAGACTGTAAATATACTACTACCACCTTTAATTTCAGAAGAGGAATATTCAGTCAAAAAGGTCAGAGGCCTTTAGTTAACAGTATTCTGTTATGTAGTTATAGGCAATGTTACAAAGTACAGAAATCACCGTATTTTCTCTCTAGAAGCTTACACCATAAACACAGCTACACAGAGACTGCTTATACAATCTCGGGCACCAAAAATTGCAGGAGACAGCTTGTTTTCCTCTCTAAAACAGCCTCTCTCCAACCTGCTCCCACTGTCACTGTATGGAGTATTTCATTTGTGCTTACAAAATCTCTTTGGTAGCAAAACAGCAGTTTGCCTTGCAGGTGGACAAGTAGTAAAAGTTACAATTGAGTTTAAAAAAAAAAAAGAAAGAAAAGAAGGGATCTTACTGAACTTTTCTCTTCCCGATTTTTTTTCTTTTCCTCTGAGGCTTTGGCATTCTCCACCCTATTTTCTAGATTCTATTGAAGAAAGGAAACATCCAGAATCCTATGCTAAGTCAAACATTTGTTTCAACCCTACTATTTCATGTCTTTAAGTCCTACAGTTATAATTTCTTTTAGTACTTTCTGCCATTTTGCATGACAATTTTATTTATGGCATTGTTTCAATATTCAGTTTGCTTTTTTCCTTTAGTTTAACTGCTCTGAGACAAGCCTTAACCCTCAACAGATTAATAAGGAATATCCTTAGAGATACCCAAACAAAGTTAATTATAAATAAATTAACTGAAAGACTAACAAGAGGAGCCACCTCTGTGCATTTATATCAGAGAGAAATGCAAGAGTGCAACTAAGGTCTTGAATATCATCAGACCTTATCCAAATGACAGAGCTTAGTCAAGCTAACACTGTGTCATCAAAAAGGATAGAAATATTTGCAGAAATGTCCAGAATGTAAATATTTAATATTTACTATAATTTTCTTAAGAAAGGAGTATTTCTCTATTACCCAAATATAAAAAAATTATTTGCACTAGGTTATAAAACTCATATTCTTTTTAAAAAACACCATGAAGACAAAAGAAATATTCCAAGCTTCCCACAGAGTGTCCTATTATTATTAGAGCATTGGTCTAAACTGCTGCAACTTTATTTTGGGAACATTGTTGTACTTGAAATTGTTCTGACTGAGGAGGCCGACTGAAACTTCCTGTTTTGCACAAGACAGATCTTTCCTTTCAAGCGTGTTTCAGTTGCAAATAGCATAGGAAATATCAAAACAGAAGCATTAACTCCAAACAGTCCAGTGCACAGCGCATCCTATGCGTGGCTTTGCAGATACCAAATACGCTGCAAAACACAGGGACCAAAGCTGTGCCTATCACTTGGGGCTGAGCACAGGCTACAGCCTGCATCCACAGGTTATAATGCTCTGCAAGGGAGCAATCATTTCACCTGAGCAGCCCCAGACTTCCCTGGGACAGGATGTTCAGTACCCCCAGCCAAAACCTGGCATGGGGACACAGTGCTCCAAGCAGGGCAGTGCTTTGTTTTATTTCTGTTCTCTTTAGCTAGACTAAACTTAGTCACAAAGCCAGTGATATTAATTTCTTGTTCTAGGTTTTACACATTTTTATTCCCCTCAGACCGTTAAGCATCTGCATAACTTTGATCATCAAAGTACTTTCACAGACTTCAAAGGGACACTAGCAGGCTTAATCTTAAACTAAATGCGTAGGTATCTACCGCACTATGGTTTCAGGTGGGGTTCTCTGAACTGGTGAGAACAGTCTGTACCGTTCAAAAGCACAACTTGTTTGCATAGGGGTAGCCAACAAATCATACCTGCTGCATTTGTTCTTCCTCTGAAGATATCGTCATATGCCTTCCATTGAGGAGTCACCTGGTAGGCGTGGATGAACACCACAAAAACCACCACCAAGCACATTAATGGCATCAGAGCAGCAGTGAAGAGAGCAGCATAGGCATTTGGAATGAAACACCTGATGGAAAAAATATGGAAAAAAATGCTGTTGATAAACGTAAGAGACACCTTGAAAAGCCATAAATAGAATTTCAGAAACAAATATTTTTGAAAAAGTATGCGCTTTACAAACCACAAATTCTTTAATTCTGTTGTCCTGTTGGTTCTTATCATATCTTAAGGAGTATAGCTTTTGCTCTTACAGTATGCATATTATATTTAGCCTAACCTATGCTGGAAAAATTTAAACTTGCAATGAAACAAATTATATTTTAACAAACTCCATACTGCTATATTAATTTAAAGTGATCATTCTTAGTCATCAATTTCTAAAAGGACATTATGCAATTGTCTATACTTAGCTCCTGAAACCAAAAATTAAATTTTGAAAAATATATTTTTAAAACAAATGAACGATTCCTAAAGGCAACATAACTATTCCTTCTCAAGTTCTTGGAAATTACATGTCATTTTCTCACAGAAGCCAAATGCTCACTCCCTCCTCCTTTTTTTTCCCCCAATTGTTTGGTCTCTCCTTGCCCTTTTCATTTATTTAAGTTATAATTATTTTTAAAGATGTGTCAGGAACATGAATTATCTGTGAAAGAGTCAAATTATGCATGTATGATGATGACTTGAGGAAAATGGAGATAATAGTTACAGAGAGCTCTCAAGGGTATGAGAGATCAGGGTTTTCTGTTCTCTCCCTGGAGACCAGTATGTGCTTTACAGCCACTGACCTACTCTAGAGATGACGCACAACAGATCAGCCCAAGGGACGGCGCGGGAGTCAGCATGTCTAGAGATTATGTGGTCACTGCTATCCCTGTTAAGAGGGTGTAACTTACCCAGCCCTTCTGTTTCTCAGGTCAGCTTGTCTAAGTAAGCTCAGAGTTGATGCTGATATACTGTATGTCTGAGAGAGGCCTAGGTACATGTTTCACTGGTATACCTGGTATAACTTCTGTGTTTGCTTACATGTACTTTCATACACTGCCAGAAAGCCAAGAGTGCATCCCTTGTTGTCTCTTTCAGAACATCAGTCATGCGTACTCAGTAAATCCCAAAAATAATTTCCAGCACAATCTAGAAACCTTCCACAGCTCTCTGCAGAATGTAGAGGCTTGGTCAGACACCAAGCTTAGACACCATCTGATAACATAACTGAGCAAGTAAGCATCAGGGAAAGTAGGAACACAGAATTGCAATTAAAAGTGTTTGTTCCTTTCCTCACAGAAGAGATACTTCAGTCCTTTACTCATCTTGGTGGCCTTCACTGGACTTTGTCTGTCCATGTCTCTTTTGTACTGAGAAGGCCAGAACTGAACCCAGCAATCCAGATGTGACTTCATGAGTGCTGGGAAGAGGGCAGAGATCACCTCCCTTGACCTGCTCTCAATGTGGTTGATATCAGACACAACATCCTATCCATTTCATCTTTCGAATTTTTACTATTTCTTAGGTATGAAAGTTATTTTTGTTCCCCAAATGCATTCTTGAGTTGGCACAATTAGCACTAAGAAATGAAATCATATTACCATAATCTATGCAGCTTTAATGATTATACTGAAGGCAAGAATATTAGCACAGGAACAGTCTTCTTTAAAATTATATTTATGTTCTGAAATCTGTATTTTTTTCATCTTGATACATTTTTGTATTTCAAAGACAATATATACTCTCAAAAATTACCTGAGTGTCTTGAAACTTTATGGTGAACACTCCTTTATATTCAGTTAATAAAAGCTGTATAAAAATGAAAATCCACACAGATGGATCACTTTTACTAAAACCCCTAGGTGCTTGCTCTAAAAAATACACCACAAAGTTATGTAAAGAAATACACAAAGCTATATTAATCTTCAAAGCTTACTTTAGATTTTTTCCCTGAAGCAATGGTGAGCAATTCAATGACAACCAAATCATCCTGTAAGATTTATTAATATATAGTAATGTGATGATATATGTTGACAGATATAATTTCAGATGGAAATAATACAGGATATCATTATAGGGACCAACTGCAATTATTTATTATACTTAACACTAGGGGCACAGCTATTATTCCATTACCATGACATGGAACTACTGTGTGTTATATATTCCTAGTACTGGACAGGAATACAAAAAAAATACCCCAAAATATCAGCTAAGTTGATGCTTCAGAACACAACTACTCTACATAAAAAGGCCTAGACAGACTGATGTGGAAACTTGAAAAAACTACATAATTTCAAACTTTGTCTGAAGATGAGTATTTGTCTTGGGGTGACTTTATAATGTGTATCCCCTATTACTACCCTATGCCCACCAATCTTTTCTGTGTCTTTAAACGGAGCCTGAGAAGGACAGAAAACAAACTTTTCAAAGCAGTTGTTTCAAGGACACTGAGATACGCTCCTCTGTTTCTGCGGTACCCTTGGGTTTTTTTTCGGCTCTTTTTTCTCCCAGCGAGAGACGGAGGGTTGAATTTCGTTTTCCTAGGATTTTTGGTTTTTTTTGCTCTTTTCTTCTCTTCTGGACTGTTTCAACAACATCTGAACACATCAGGAGAATTTTCCCGGAGGCCCGGGGGGGTGGCCCCTCGCCGACCAGCTCCGAGGAGAGACCGCACCTACAGAGGACCTCTGAAATCTTCTCAGGTTTTCTCTCCACAGAGAGAGGGATCTCATTATTTAGCATTATTATTCCCCACCTGTCTGTTTGTTAAATAAATAGCTTGTTATCTCTTTCACTTTCCTTTGAGGAAAATTTTTTCCCGAACCTGGGGGGGGAGGGGTGGTTGTGACCTGACTTCTATCAGAGGGTATTCTCCTCCAAATTTGTCCAAACTAGGACAGTATTATTTCCTGCAATATATTATTTCCAGTAAGTTCCTTTTTTCTTTTTATCTTTTTTAAGGCCCTAGATTTCTTTTTTAAGTTTTTTGTTTTGTTTTGAATTTGAGTAATAGCAAAAACAACAACCAACCAACCAACCAACCAAAGCCATACATTAAAATACTGCCTTCTGCAAGAGAGACAAAAAAAAACCCCAAACAAACCACTGTTAGCTTCTTCAGAGATTCTAATTTTATTACAAGGATTCTCTGACTTCCTAGGAACACTTCCTTTTATCAAAATGTATGTTTCTGCCCTGACTGTTTTGAGAATTTTTGCTCCCAGCTTAGGTCTCTTCTAGCATTGAAAAGAAGGCTATTTAGCTTTTGTCCCAAGCTGCCACAAGTCTTGCCCTTCTTGACTATTGTTATCTGACTGGAGGGTCCATCTTTGTTTCTGTGCTGACCACTTTGTTCTCACCACTGACTTTGTTGTGATGTCTAATTCTGTTTTGATTGCTACAAATTGTGTTAAACTTTGTGTGAGGACTTGAAGAATGCAATTGCATGTCACAAAACACCGTCCCCATAGGAAAAGCCATCACAACAGGAACTTGAGATAAGCACCTTTTTATAGAAAGCTGATAACAAACTTATGGAATTTTTAACTAGCCCCCATAATTGCTTGTATTTTCAGCTTATCAATTTTTGTGATTTGTTTGTGTTTTCATGAGGGGAACTTGTTGGGACACCACATATTGGTAGGATTATATAAGACAAACCACTTCACCTATTGTTAGTTTCATTTTGGCTGAGTTCATGTCATCTTTTTACTGAAAATAAAATGGTGTGCAAAAAGCTTTTACTTTTATCTTATGGATATATTCTTTTATTTCAACCTATTGAGAATTAGAAAATTCAACCTAATTTAGCATGGGAGTTGGTACAAGAATTTATGCGTACTGGGATCATGCAAACGTGTTAATCTTCCTAGTTCTGCCCCAGAAGGCTTTTTTTTATCATGACTTGGCAAAATTTTTCAAAATATCAGAAATATTAATAAGTAACCTAAATGATCTTAACAAAACAAAAGAAAATATTACATGGAAAATGACTGAGTCCCCCTTCCTAAACCAGAATGAGGGGCAGCCATGGACTGCAAATGGGTCATGGATAAAATACAGAAAAGCCTTTTACCAGCTCTCAAGAGTTGTTATCATTTTTGGAAATACTTGTATTCTCACATGAATATGTCAGATGTACTGTTAGGCTTCCTAGCATGTGTCCTAAGAGAATATTTTAACCTCATCTCACTTCCTTTATCTATTCTAATCAATACGGTAACTATAGTACACTGTACGCCACACATGCTTCCAACTTGTGGGTTTCACTGTAAGAGTAATTGCAAAGGAATGTAATGAGAGCAATTTGCCCACTGAAAACAAAAGAAAAAATAAAACAAAAAAGCAGAAAATGGCAAAAATTAAATTTGAAATGGAATTAATTTCACTTATCACCCTACCAACAGTTGCTACAGCTTTTATTCTGTGTAAAAATTAAATCACAATGGAACTTTACTCTATTCTCTGGAACTGAGTATAGGCTTGATGTAAAGATGTGTTTGTCTGAAGATGTTTTTATATGAGAGCCCTTTTCATATGAGAACTTTTTTGTATTGTCCCCCTGGTGGGACAAGAATGTGGGTCCCTTCCAAATCAGAATATTCAGTAATTCTGTAATAATCTACAAAATTCCTCCCACTATATGTTGATATGGTTGAGAAAGAACACTGTTTTAAAGCTGTGAAGCTACATGAACACACATCCTCAACAAACTCATTCACATTTGTTCCAGTGTGCAAAGGTAATCAATTGTACTACGAGACCTGGTCATCCCCTTGAGTCTCAGCTGACTGAGAAAATACACGTCTTAATATGTGACATGCATATTTGTTTGGGATACCCCTATACGGAATTTAAAAATCAACACTTGCTGTGTAATTCTATGGCTAATTTCAAGCCCCAAGTGTACTTGATAGACACCTGAACTTGCAAGACAAGAAAGTTTGGGGTGTTCTGATGTTTGAGGATGTTCTGACGAAAAGTGACTGAGCCTAACTCCGCATGCTGGACTAACGGGAAGGATAGTGTTCCCATCCATTTGCCCAAATTGTTTCTTTCACTATTCATCAGCAGGAAGGATATGACAGGAACTTAGTTCTCCTGAACAAAGCTGAGAATGGATCAGTAATATATGTGCCCCAGATATGGTGGGGCAAAAGATAGGTTTTAGATTTACGGTGTTTTACACAGCACCAGTGGGTCTTAGGAAATGTTACATGGCAGGTACATGCCTCCAGTAATGGACCAGATATGAGTTAGAGATCTTAACTTGCAATTCCAGCAAGTGTCAAAAATGGCTTTACAAAGTCGGTTGGCATTCGATATGTTACTATTAAAGAAACAAGGGGTATATGGAATGTTAAATCTTACTTGAAAATGAATGCACTATTTACCATTCACAATGCAATATCATCAACTGAAAATGCCTGAGCCAAAGTGAAAGAAATGGCTAATCAGACATCAGAACTTTTCCAATCACTCCAACTCTAAGGCTGGCTTCAGGAAATTAGCCCTAATATCTGGATAAAGTCCATATTCTAATCTTTGGGACGCACAAATTGGGAGCTGTGGCTACTGAGAACTGGGTTGATGATTGCAATTGGATTTGTGTATTTAATTATTGGAATAGCTGTTGTACACTGTATGATTACTGGCATTGTTGCTTTTGTTGTTTCTGTCTTTCCTCCTTTGTCTTTTCTATGTATGCATCACTCCCACGGATAACCCATGAACTGTGGAAAAGCTCTGGAAGACAGTATTTGAGCCATGGGGTGGTGTGAGGGCTCAAAGAATGCAGTCATCTATCTCAAGTCACTGTCCCCATAATATAAGCCACGACAATGGCATTTGAGAGAAGCACAGATGGCACAACAGGAAGACATTAACTCCAGGCCTAATGAAGGTGAAGATTTGGAATTAGTACAACAGACAAAATTCCACTGCGCAGATGACGTATCTGGACAAAAAATATGCACAGTGCAAACAGTGAGAAAGGATGCATATGTCAGCCAAAGTTGTGGAAACGTCATCTATGACCCCATGGATACCCTGGACTCAGACTGTATAAAAGTGATACCTCCCAGTGAGCAACAGGGAGACCCCCCACCACTGAAGACCAGGGTGTAGAAGGACCAGAGGGATGCTGCAGGAATCCACATGGTGTTGATATCTTTTTATCTTCTGCTTAGTCTCTCACTCTCTTTCTTTCCTCCGTATTCCCATCCTCCCCCCACCCCCTTCCTATTTCTTTCTGTCTCTCTACCTCACATTTACTGTTAAATCAAATCTGTACTACTGACTTCAATTTATGGTGTCATTTACACCTTAATTTGGGCAGAAGCATCTCTTATAATCAGATCATAATACCTTGACAGTAAGATATCCCCATTGGTTGTTTCTCTTCCACTACTCCTATTTAAACTCATTGAAATTCACCATCTTCAAGACTTCCCTTGTATCCTCCCGGTCTCCTGTTTCACTCATGGTGTCACTTTTCCCATAAACAGTACTTTACTTCCATCTCAAATGTTTCTAACATAACAGAACAGAACTTAAAGCACATTTTCAAAAGCCCTGTCTATGTCTGTACCTATGAAAGGTCTTTTATATGAAAGAGGCTAAAAATAAAATTAGAAATAATTGTCATTAGTATGCTTTTCCTCCAAGGTATAACTCCACAGTAGTATGTAATGATTTGTTAATCCTTTTACAACTGGAAAAAACATAATATTGAAACTAATCAGCAATTTTTCCTTCCATACTAATCAATAAGATATTCAATTTACATATCTTCTTTTCCAGGCCTAGAATGATGAAGAACAGCTTGAATATATAAAACACTTTTCTCATTGATGCCTACTGCAGATGTTCATTTAATTTAAATTGATACTTTCAAATACAACAAACATGGAAAGGTTAGGGGAAATTAAGAGACATCTTTGCCTGAAAAGATGTCATTTCAGAAAATCATACATTTAAATCTATACATTGATAAAAATTACTTCACTTATTGGCCAGCCAGAATCAGTGCTTTATCTTGATTTTCCTTTTTTCCCCATCGAATCTATAAAAGCAGATGCTAGACTTGCTTTCTTCTCAAAGGGGTGAAGAATGTTTATCTTACACTTTAATTGTTCCTGTAAAGTCTTCTGTGATCTCTTAAAACATCACACTTCCTAAAATCTGGAGAGGTATTTCAGCTACATATGATATGGAAGGCCTTCCTTTCTTTTTTCTTTTTTCTAATACTTTTAAATGAAACACAAGAAACAACTGACAAGATGTATACTGGAACTACTGTTAGCACAATTACATAATTAATATTAAAAAAGGAAAACAAAAATAAATAACAGCAACATTGTTAAGGAAATAACAATTGTTAAAAAACTGGAAGGACTGACATACTTTGTTCCCTTCTGAGCAACAAAGATGTAAAATAGCTTGATGTGGTAAAAACAGTTTCATTCTGTTATTGCATTGTCTTGAATTCCAAGGACAATCTCTTTCAACTGCATCTTGAAACTATAAAAGGTTAAATTTGACAAAAAATTGCAAGTGCCCTTATCTATCAAATATGTGGTGTTCTGGGACACTGAGCTCTACAGCAAAGCATTTTACAGCAAAACAAGAATAATATTCATTTACTTTAAAATGGCTCTCAAGGAAAACAATGGGTTTAACAACTGTTTGAGACCAGGTCAGCGGTGGACAAACCCTTCAAGGAGATAAACATATTGGCTTTTGCAGTGTCAAAGCCTCCTCAACCTGGTGAATCAACCTGATCAGATTATGGTGTTCCACTCTCCTTTCTTTTATGTTGTAACAGTTATCCTTTTCCATAAATACATTAAACAACAATATTACAGTAGATTCACAGAATCCTAGAATGGTTTGCGTTGGAAGGGATCATAAAGTTCATCTCGTTACAACTGCATTGCCACGGGCAGGGACACCTTCCACTAGATCTGCTTGCTCTAAGTCCCATCCAACCTGATCTTGAACATTTCCAGGGATGGAGCATCCACAACTTCTCTAGGCAATCTGTTCCAGTCCCTTAGCATCCTCACACAAAATAATTCCTTCCTAAAAACTATTCTACTTCTATCTTTTATTTTTTCACTTTCTGAAAGGGAAAGAAACATGTGGACATTTTTGTTGTATGTGTCTTTTTTCTGTGGATCTTGGACTTGCTTTTTAAAAAAAAAAAAATAAAGAGAAAAGCTTATGCTTCTATGAAGTGATGTGGAGAAAACCATATGGAAAGGTACGCGAAGCTTATCATGGGTAACATTTGAGATGGTAGTCATTAGTTCTTGAGGAAATTCAAGCCACATTCACATCAGAGAAACTTCTGTTTCTACAGCACGCAAGATTCTAGAGGTTTCTACAAGATCATAAAAAATTCACACTGACAAAGGCACATGGGTTTAGACTTGATGTCTTCAGTCAACCTCACACAGTGTTCTATACACATTAATAACAGTTCGCACAACACCCTGGAAACAGACTTCACACTTTTTCAAATTGAGTGAGACTGAATTAAAGAGTGTGTCCCAATTTGATACGCTTTATGGCTACCTTGGAGGCTGATCTAGCATTTATTTGGAGGTTTTTATGAGCTTTACTACACAGATAGGAACTGCATGTGTAAAAATGCCACCTTGTTACCTTTCATTGCAGCAAGCATTGGCCTGTGATACAGCTATGGGACAGCTCAAAACAAGTGAGAATTTGAAAGTATTTTTGAAGTGCCACCAGAAATGACTTGCTGTCCTTGTGAACCTTTTACTAAAGGAAACTCTGCTGTGGCTGAGAACTAGAAAGCTTAGTTCTCTATAAAAAAACTTCTCTCCCTATTAAACTCTACATCACTAGTGCCGAATCTCTGTCTAGTGAAAAAGAACAAATATCCTCTCCAGTAAATGTGTTTGTTTCAGTGCTTCACAGAACTTACTGAGACTATCACCCAGTGTTAAACTCAGCTCTTTATTTGTGCAGTATACACAGGTTATGTCTATCAGAGTCAACATGGCTGTAGGAAACTGATCTTTTCCTTGTTTGCTACATTTCTTTACATACTTGTAAACTGCTACTATTTTCCGATATGGTATTCTTTTAAATGAACAGTCCTAGATCCTTCAGTCTTTCTGGAAACATTTTATAATTAAGACTTTTGCCAGTATCCTTGATCACACCACTGAACTAACGTATTTATTAAGTTATGGATTACAGCATCTTTGACAGCATTTATTCTCAGTACACAGCTAGAGCAGAAGGACTTTATGTGTTCTTTATAATAAATTGCTTAATATATAGGTCCAAACCAAGCCTGCCTTTATTGCCATAGCACAAAATTGTTGACTCACTCTCAGTTTATCATCCACAATACACATGAGATCTTTCCATGGAGAACTGGTAAAGAGCCAGTTATTCCTCATCTTCTTGCAAAGCTAATTATTCTTGGCAAGATACAATTTTTTCCACATGTTCTCACTAAATACAGTACTGTTCTTCAGAAGAGATCTCAGATGTCAATAAAATCATGAATTTTATCTGATTTGTAATGCACTTTTCCCCCCCAGCTTTTTGCTGTGGCAAATTTGAATGGAAACTCCTTTATTATGGGCTTGTATTATAAGAGATAATAAAAATAATATACTCCAGTACATTCGTAACCAAGGCAGATGTTGAAAAATATTTGAAGGGCACTTTAAAGTAATAATTCCTTAAAACATTTCATCTAAGAATTCTGAAAACCTGAGAACTTAGTCTGTTGAGAGTATTTTTCAATATGTCTTGGAATATATTAGGGAATTTGACATGACTAGATATACACTAATACTGCACCAGAGTCAGAAACCAAAAAAAAAAAAAAAAAAAGGGACAAGCGAAA
>VZTI01004258.1:339226-431054 GCA_013397865.1 Struthidea cinerea
CAAAAAAAAAAAAAAATAGGAGCTATGCTAAAACATTCAGCTCATGAAGAATTAAACAAAAAATATTTGTTGTTTAATTTTTTGGACAACAAACTACATTGGGCAAATTTGATTCATTATTTCATGAGTTTACAGGTTTGGTTTATAAATGTACTTGAGACCTCTGACAGTATTTGTTACACAGCAGGATGAATACAAGAAAAGCAATGTAAAACATACTGCATTCCTACTGTACTCACTAGCGAGTTTTATTTATGCAGAATAGAATCTGGAAATTACTATGGACCACATGCAGAAGAACAGGAGTTGTAATTTTACACTGTTTCAAAGAAGAAAAGGTCCTACTTGGATGTACAAAGAATTGTCTATTCTGCAACACATATGAGGTAAACATTCTGCTCTAATCAGCATTACAAATACCTCACAGTGGCATGCTGTGCCTCTGTTGTGGTTTAATCCTAGATAGCAGATCTAGGATTGCTCACTCACCAGTTGCTCACTCCCCCCACCTGCCCTCTCAGTGGAGAGAATTGGAAAGAAAAGGTAAACCTTGTGGGTTAAGAACTATTTAATAATGGAAATAAAATATTATAGTAATACTGAATATGATGATGATGACAATGATGATGATAATAAAGATAACAATAGCAGTAATAACAATAATAATGAGAGACAGTAACAGAACCTGGAAGAAACAAGCAATACACTATACAACTGAACATCACCCACTGACTGATGCCCAGCCCATTCCTGAACAACTACCTGTCCCCTTCCAGGTGACTCCCCCCAGTTTGTATACTGGATATGGTGGTCTAGAGTGTGGAATATCCCTTTGGCCAGCTCATGTCACCTGTCCTGGCCATGCTCTCTCCCAGCTTTTTGTGCAGCTCCTCACTGGCACTGAATGAGACACTGAAAAGTCCTGGACTTAGGGTGAGGACTACGTAGCAACAGCCAAATCATCAGTGTGTTAACAACATTATTTTCACCCTGAATACAAAACACACAGTGCTGTGTACCACCTACTATGAAGAAAATTACGTCTGCACCAGTCAAAACCAGGACAGTCTGGTTTTGGCACATTTCAAAACCACAAATTGAATGAAAAAAGTTCACACTAGCGCTATGAAGGCCACCAGAAGTCTTATACATTCGTTCTGCTCTGAACACACGGGAAAAAAATATTTTTCGTATGTTTTGGTTTGTCTGGTTTGTGGGTTTTTTCCTTAAGGGGAAGGGACAATTACTGGAAAACTTTAAGTAGGCAAGGAACTGGCAATCTACAAGTAGGCAAAAACCAGAATTAGAATACTCCATGTTGTAATACATTTTCCTTGCTGAAAAACACAAGCTGAGGGGTTTAAACGATGCCAGTATTGGCTGATGGCTATCAGAGTAGTCATGGAAGGGATTAGCTGTATTTAGCAGACTGAAAAGGATCAGGATTGGGCACCTTAGAAGAGCAACCAAACAAAAGTTAGAAAGGTGCTTTCAAGCCCAGGAACTAATGCTTGGTGAAAAATACTTAAAAATACATAAAAATACTTAAATCACATGCCTTACATTGAAAGATGTTAGACAGCTCTTGTTTCTTTATTTGAAGCATTCTTTCCAGTGAAACCTCTGAGATTCAGTTCTAAGTTTTCTTTTCTGGTGAACACCTGTCAAACATTCCCTAGGCAACAGAGAGTCAAGCCTAGAATGAAGATCAGCTAAGCTTTCTTCTTTTCCACTGTAGATATTTTCTCAATTTTACTCTTTTTCTTTTCTCCTTTCCTTTCTTTTCTTCCTTCCTCCCTTTACCCTTCCCTTTCCTTCCCTTCATTACCAGTAACTGCAAGCTATGCACTTGCCTAGGATGGAAAAACTATATATCTGCACACACACAGAGAACATGTCTAGCATGATTTTTTTAACATCCTTTTTGCTATTTATAGCCATTATCAACTAAAACATTGCACAATCCAAACTGCATAATAGAAATGTAATCCTTCCAATGTCCAAGGATGAAAACCACATGTACAGCTCCAGCCTAATGATGCAGTGTTTACTTTAACCAGTAACCAAAATAGCATTTATCAAAAACTTTATTTTCACTGCTAGTATGTCTTGCATCCTGCTGCTGTTTAGACAATCTCTCTCTAAAAATTTGCATAAGACACAAACACAAGAATTCTAAAACAACCCATCAGCAAAGACTTTCTTTTTTCAGTTTCTTTTGAAAAGGGCAAATTGTTTTCCAATACGGTAGCCACAGAGACATCCAAAGCATTTTTTTCCCCCGAAGCCTTTAGAAAGCAATCCTTGTTTTCAGATGTGCTCTGAGTAATAACATCATGCAAATGGTAGCACTGAGTAATTGTTCTGTTATTTATACTTATTATATATTAAGCATAGGCTAAAGAGGTTAAAATTTCCAATTTGCATCACAGAAAGAAAATTTAGTGATGTAAAATAATTTTTAGAAGGCTTTTGAGAATGCTAGTGTAAAGTCAAAAAGTACAATAAAGGGATTACAGCTGCCAGGACAGTGCTTAGACAGTCAGGTCTCTGTTTCCATGGATGCATTTGCATAAAAGTATAGCTTAAAACAACATTTTGCAACCAAATGTTGGTCCAATGTTGGCACAATATGTCTACTCAGGGAAGTGAAAAGGAAAAACAAGAATCTGACCACGTGGGGGACACTGACTAGAATAGCTCTAAGGATCTATGATCAAGCATGGATCCTCTTTCCATCCAAAATTCCTAACTCTGTTTTTAATCACTCCAATTCGGTACTTTTAAAACAATGCCAAGACAGAGGTAGACAGAGTTGTAAGAGGTCATTACGGATGATTCTAGGTAAGGTTTGACTCCTTCTATCCTCTACAGCCTGTCAATACTACTCAAACTCTACTCCAGGCCTTAGAGCTTTCAGGTGGATTCCCTCTAGCTGGATGCCAGGTGCTCTCCAAGCTGCTCTATCACTCCTCTCAGCCAGGCAGGGAGGAGATGTGGGGCAGCAAATAAGATGAAAAACCTCATGGGTCAGATAAATACAGCTTAATAAAGCAAAGGACAAGGTTGCATATAGAAGAAAAAGGAAAAGAAAAGACTTGTGGTCTACTTCCCATCAGCAGGTGATGTCCAGTCACTTCCCAGGTAGCAGGAATTGAGTATGTGTAGCAGTTGCTCCATAAGACAAATATCACAACAACAAATGTGTCCCCTGCCTCCTCCTTTCTCTTAGGTTTTATATTTGAGCAGACATGATATATTGTGGAATATCCCCTGGGTCAGCTTGGGTCAGCTGTCCTGGCCATGTCCCCTCCTAAGATCTTTCCCACCCCCAGGCAGAAAACTCCAGCCACTATAGGAAAAAAAAAAAAAAAAAAAAATCAATCAGAATGATATAATGTACTGCAGTTACACAATGATGTCCATTAGAAGGAAGCCTATGGACCTTGACCAAAATATGACTAAAAGGCCATAGCAGCTGTACTGAAGCTGAGCATTAATGGCCAGATGCATTCTGCATTTCACACATCTCACTATTCATAACAAACTAAGTTATTATATTATGAATAACCTTGGCAAGTTTTAGAAGAAAAAGTGACATCTGGAATAAATTGAACACCGTAAGGAAAGCACAGTGGTATTACGACTCAGGAAGACACAATATGCCCTCTTTCATGACTCAGTGCTTCATTATGAGTACACTGAGCTAGAACCTCCAACTGGGCTGATTTTTCTACAGGACTGAGCAGGGAAGAATGATTTTGCATTGATCAGCAAAAACTACAGCTGCCTCACAATACTCTAAATTACATTTGGCAGGCTAGAGAAGTTGTTCAAGCAGTGGAGGCTGACTGAAACGTGGTCTGGGCTTACATTTTGATTACTTTCCAACATGCAAGGGTTCCTTTCAGCAAGAGGTTCCTCTCAAGAAATAGATTCTGTTTTTGTATACTCAGCAACAAGACAGTAGCTAATAATAACAGGACAGAACTATCTGATTTATACTTGAATCAGGTAAATCCAAAACATGGTCTGATAGGGAGGTGAAAGCAGCACTGGTTTATAACTGAATCAAACAGTGATGTGGGAGCTTTCAAAGAGACATGACATAGCTGACATCTCACTGGTATTGCCTTGGCAGGATATGGTTGCCACAGGCTCTCCTACATTTTTTGGAAAATACATGACACTTCCTTTTTTTTAAATGACTTGCAAACAAACAGCATGTTTAACCCATGTTTGTCAAATTATATGGACTGCATCAAATTTTAAACTGAAGTCTGATTTTCTTAAATAGAGTTGCAGTACATTATTATAAAATAGTTCAAATTCCATTTTAATTAGAAAATATTTTAGAAATGTATTTGCTACACACTGGAAATTTCTAATGAGACAGTTTAAGATTTTTAAATGCTATTTATATATGTACATGCTCTTCTGAGAAATAATTTCCTGATCTCTTTTCCTGAAATTGTAGGCAGCTGTGAGAACTGGGTCCAAAACACAAGGAATTGGATTCTAAAATCTGACTGCATTGGAATTAGGAGGTGCATGATGATTACAGAAGTTTTAAAAAAACTTGGTATTTTGGTGGAGCTACATTTTATGAAGAGAAAAGTTTGTAGTTCTAAGCTTTATTGGTGGGTTCCAGTCCCCAAGAATGATAGAATGATCTATTATGTATAAAGCAACTCTGAAATTTAAGGTGACAGACAAAACAGTTGCAAATGTTACACTTCTCTCTGCATTATATGTATCTGAAGCTATTTAAATGTCAGTTCCTGTTGCTTCTAGTCCTGAAAAAAAATCTTTTTTGTAATTTACACAGTAAATTTGCTAAAAATAAGTAGGTTTTCTACCAGCCAGAGAAGGCATTTAGGAAAGCCAGGAAATGTCAGACGAAATAAATTAGAAATTGAACAAAATGTACCAGCATTTATAAAGATTTTTCAAAGACTTTTTTAAATTAAACAATACAGTGTTAACTGAACTTCTACCATAAGCTCATGTTGGTGCTGTTACTGATAAGCAAAGAACACTAATACAAATACATGTTCTTGCCGATAAACGAACTACAAGCACCCCTTCCTGATATTTGCAAGGGTTTTTTTAAAACCTTGTCTCAATTCTTACCAATTCAGCCACAGAACCTCCATCTCTGGATGTTATCAGAGGTTTTTGCAATGTGTAGAGTTACGCATGTTTAGGGTTTTCATGGTGCCTTTTTTCCCCTGCTTTGCAAACAGACACGTCTCTCAGTACAGTGTGTTCAGCACACAGCATGGGGCGGAAACTTGCGGTGTTGCTGCCCTGGAGGAAGTACCAGTTTGCTTCCTCATAACCAGCTTCAAACACCTAAATTTGTGAGCCTGCAGAGTGCAGAGGCTGCACCCCACTTGTTGCAGTTTGAGGGCTCCTGGCTCCACCAGCTGTTTGTTAAGGGGGTTTTCCAAGGCTGTACTTTGTTAGCCACATTGTTGTGCAGCAGGAACAGACTTAGAGCTACGCTGCTTCTTGCAGCTGTGTGTGCTTCATGGGGGAGCAGAGATGTGGAACACCCCCTGTGCAAACACAGCCTCTGCCCCAGAACACCTGTCTGGTTGGAGCTACAAGTTCACTTCTGTGTACCTTCACAAAAATCTTATTCTCTGCATGACGTGCACGTTCTTCATAAACACATAGCCATGATGTTTTACAGGCTGCCTCCCATGTTATCCATCTTGATCCATCGTAAGAACCATACAAATTTTGGTGTGAAAATGTTGAAAATTTCTGGTTCAATTTGCCCTATTTACCTAAAAGGGAGTGTGTAAGAACTCAAATCAGCACAAAAAAAAATCACCCTAGTTGATTGAGAAAGGTCATAAATACCTAAGGAATTATTTTGAAATAGAAAATGAAGATGAGTGCTTTCCCTGTAGCTGCATCTAAAGAATTCCGACATGATGTTACTTTTACTTTTGTTTAATCACTTTTCCTCAAAAGGACATGGGGATTTTCTCTGGAACACTGAACACCATCTGCTCATGGGTCAAGTTAAGCAAATCTCAGAGGACTCATAAAAGCTGCCCCAAAGAATACTGTGCAGCTGTGAAACAAGTCACACCCTTGTACAAGTACATTTTGAAATGCCTGTAATCAAATACTACTGCCCCAAGCTGAACATAGTTAGACTGATTGTTTTGATTCAGTGCTGCACTTGGCCTCAGTCACCTCACCAGGATGATGGGAAAATGAACAACCCACGAAATCTCTTAATGCCCATACAATTGGTGCGGAGGTTGTCTGGTATGAAGAAAAATGAAAGATGCCTTTGTGTTTGATGAATTTAAATTAGTTTAAGTCTCATGCAGATTAACTCAGAGATAGATCCATATGTTTGATTTCATATATATTTCCACATTAGGAAAATAATTATTTTCCTTATATTTTGCATGAGCGTTTCAAGTGAACTGCAGAACGTTTAATAATGGCTCTTCCAGACTTTATAGAGTGATAATGTGGCATCAACTCTTTGGCATTATTTAGTTTTCTTTTAATTTCTTTTGTCTATGCAGCAAAAGAAAGAGGAAAAAGAATAAGGGAAAGAGGAGAAGGAGGGGAAAAAAGGTAATGAAAATACAGTTAGACTGTTCTGATTAAGAAACGTAAGCTCAGAAACAGCAGAATCGCAATTGCCAGAAATTAAGTCACAGCTTGCCCATTCTTGTTTACATTTGGACAGACTGTCCCAGTAATTTTTTGAAAGTCAAATCCACATCCATGGGAATTACTGCTAGAAATTTGATCCTATCATCTTTACTGACATGTCAAAATTTATTATGAGTAGCATCATACTCATTAATGGAGGTACCCACAGAGTACATACCAACAACAGAAAACACTGGGGAAAATCCAGTCCACCATGAACAAAGGATGAAGAAATGCCAAGATGCTGTTTTGGAACAGCAAAGAACAGAAGCTTCAGCAGATTCAGTCCGAGTCAGTGTGTGCAACAGTCTTGTCAATATACCAGACCTATTGCATAATAAAACAAAAATCCAATTTCCTTGTTGCTCTCTCCTACTGCTGTTATTGTAGACATAAACAGTTGGAAAAAGGGGAAAATGAAAATGTCTAAACAATGCTTTTCTATAATGAGA
Source organism: Struthidea cinerea (assembly GCA_013397865.1). Lineage (NCBI taxonomy): Eukaryota > Metazoa > Chordata > Aves > Passeriformes > Corcoracidae > Struthidea > Struthidea cinerea. The sequence continues at coordinate 346,369 of VZTI01004258.1, forward strand.
ACCCAAAACGTCATCCGCTGTTGTTTTAGAACACAGCTTACTGTGTTTCAGTCTTCTCATTATATGATCCTCTGGAAATTTCCCTTAACAATTTTATACCTAGTTTTTAACCTTTTTCTTTTGCTTTGTTTTGTCTTTGTCTTCTTCTTTTTTCTTCCAACTGTGAAAGTTAATACTAAGGAAACACAATTACCAAAGAAGAAGCAGCAAGAATATAGCATAAGCACTGCATAAATGCAGTTGAGACTTCTAAGACACTGGAAGCTCTGGAGTTTCCAGGCAGCTCATTCCAGAAGTCCCAGAAGACTTGCAGCCTTCAGCATTTGACCAGGAAACTAAGCTGACAGAAACCTGCTTGAAATCTCTTAGAGCAAGGCTCTTGCTAACACCGCAATTTTAGAATTACATAAGGAGTTCTGTGTCTGATTTCAGTTGATTATCTTGCTTCTGTTTAAATCTAAGGCTTCCTCCTCATGTGTATGAGACATTATCAATGGTTTTGAAACTACAATCTACTGTTATGGCTATTTTTATTTTGTTTTTTACTATTTAATACTTGTAACAGTTTCTCAAAGGCAAAAAAAAGTTTCCTATGTACCATTTTTTAAGGCACACATTCTTAATTATCTTACTTTCCCTATGTATTTTCCAAACCAAGGACTTAATCCCAATCGAGATGAAAAAGAATATGCTTCCATGTGCAAACTGTCAAACATAAATTAGGCTCATATTCACAGTCCTGCCCTTTGGGAAGAAGAACAACATCTGCAGAAGATTTTCTTGGATGTACTGTTTTTCCCTAAGTCATACCAACAATTAAACGTAACACTAATGACACAAATCAGTTTGCTAAAGCTGCATTCCTTTTACCCAAATGTATCTTAGTACAGTTCAGTGAGATACACCTTTATTTACAGGGGCTTTTATATTGGGCATACAAGAGTCTGCCTTCCAAAGTATGGCTCTATGCACTAAATACACTAAAATGTACTTCACAGAACTAAAATATGAGCACAAAATTGACTGCTTGAAGAACAGCCCTGTGGTGAAATTAAAAAGACAAAACAAAACCACCACACCCAGCCCTGTGTCGTACCCCCCCCCCCCCCCACCCCCACCCCCCCAAATCCTACTATTTCTTTTCGCCTCTTTTTTTAGGAAGATCAAATACAAAAAGGTATATATATGGATACAGTTTGTCAATGGAGTAGTCAGAACCAGATGCTGGTACTGATCTCACTATTGCTTATTTTAGCATTTCCTAATTTATTCTGGCATATCAGCTGAAGGTTTCTCTAAATTGCTGGAAAACAGATAAACTGTTGAGAACAAGCCAGTTTAGTAGCAATAGGCTGTATTTTACTGATTAAAGATGTCAAAGTAGGAGGTATGAAATTGCTAATTACTTGTACAACCTGAAAGGAAATAAGAAGCTTTTAACAACTGTCAGTGACAAGGATGCAAGCCTTCATCCTGCAGATGTTCTTTGATACTCCTGTCACAATACTACACAGGCTTCAGAAAAGTTCCTGGAGCTCTGTTTGGGCACAAAAATCCCTTCATCTGAACCTGTTTGAAGGATCAGGCCCCATGGACATTACTGGGTACAACTTTCACCCATAAAAACCTATCTTTTCAACCCTTTACCATGATAGCATGATACTATGATTTGTGAGAAATTAACCATCCCATAATGATTGGAAATTTAACAATAACAAATATCTTTCTCTACTCATGTTTCAAAATTCCATCAGTCAAAGCAGCCAGAATTTATCTTTCTTTATTTTAATGCTTTAAAAGCACAGTAGAGTGATTATGCCTGTTTCTCATGTGCTAACATTTGCTTAACATTAACAATAAATATTTGCCAAGATATGAAAAACACTCAACCCCCTGCCACTGTCCCCAACAACTTCTCCCCACTGAAAACTTACATTGGTAAAGAGGGATAAATAAAAGTTAATTAAAGCCATCATATTTAGAAGTGAGGTATTTTTAAATAATCCTTAGCAGTTGGTAGCACATCAGGTAGCTTCTTTGGAAATAAAGGAAAAGTTTAGAAAATAAAGCACAAGTACAGAATACAAAACCACCACACTTTGTACTTAATTAACTTATTCTGTAGTTTTTTTCCTATATAAATATGTGTGCATATAAGTATATGTATGCGTATGTATATGTGTGTATATGTGTGTATGTATACATATGTATCAGAATGCCTGTAGTGTGGTGCTGTGTCAACACAACTGAAGTAGCTCTGGTTCATCAGAAACATTTCTCCTACAGTAACACTGAGCTCAGGATGGTTTAATTTACTATACAGGAAAGGACAAAGCAGCAAATGGTGAGAAATCAGCAGTGAAAACTGCAGACTTTCCCCCCCTCAGCTTCAGCAGAGTGGTTCATGACGCATTTGGCTTTGCATACAGATAGTCAAACATCATTCTGCACTGAGGTCTAGCAAAAGCAACTTGCAAAAGTTTTGAAATCCTAGATGATGTTCCAGTGAACCAAGGAGAAAGGAGGTGGAAAAACTGGAATAGGAAAAAGAAGCTGGAGAGAGAGGGCCATGCAGGGAGACACTTCCAAGTCCATGTAGAATATAAAACCAGGCATTAGAGGATGGGGATTCCTCACAGATTTGTCATACAAACTTCTTCCTCTTAGTATGTCTTACAGCTCAATTAAAATCCCTGAATGCTTTTTCTGGCAATTCTTAGCTATTTTCTTACCTATTCCTGCCTGTAAAAGTCTGGTGATTCAAATGTTGTTCATGACTAAATTCAGCACTTTTGAAGTAACGTGGAAAAGGAGACACGAGACTTAATCCAAATGCTTGGACAGAAATTAGCTCTCTAAAGCTAAAATATTCTTGTTACTGGTCCTTGGTTTAAAGAAAGCAGATCTCCATTTTAGGGAACATCTAGTGAGCCAGGGATCTGTTCCTGGGATGTGTGCCAACACTGACACAGTCATATAACTGGGTGAGACCCAAAGCAGAGCCCAGTATATTTTTCTGACTGAGTTAAGGGTCAGTGCACCAGACTGACAGACACTCAGAGACAAACCACGACACAGAGTGCCTGTGACTCATTGCAAAGTGCCTGGTACTGGAAACACATTTTCTAAGGAGTTTCTTATCCCACTAATGCTGGTAACGGCTCTGCCCTGGTTTCAGCAAGGGTAGAGTTAATTTCTTCTCAGTAGATGGTACAAGCACTGTGTTTTGGATTTGGAATGAGAATGGTGTTGATAAGACACTAATGTTTTGGCGTCTTGCTAAGTCATATCTATCCAAAGTCAAGGACTTTTTCTTCCTTGTCTCATGCTCTGTCAGTGAGAAGATCAGCAAAATAAACTGGGGGGAAGCATGGCTGGAACAGGTGACCTGAACTGACTAAAGGGGTATTTCCACACCACAGAACTTCATGTCCAATATATAAAATCGTAACCGCAGTCAATCTGGGGAATGAGTTTTTGGCGTCAACCAGCAGGTGGAGAAAAATTGCATTGTGCATCACTTAAAAAAAATATTTTAAAAAATTATTATGATTATAATTATTAAGATTATGAATATGATTATTTTCAATTATCATTGTAGCTTATTTTCCATTAGTAAACATTTTTTTATCTCAATATACAAGTTTTACTTTGATTCTCCTCCCCATTCAACTGGGATGGAGGAAGAAGAGAGGAGGAGGTGGAGCATAGTGTTTCATGTCCAGCTGGGCTTAAAACCATGACAGGCTCCAAGACTAATTTGTTCCCTGAGACATCCCCATGCATAAGATTCAGAGAAACTGCAGTGTGAGCAACAAGAAGAGCTGTAGCTCTTAATCACAGCAAAAAGTTCATAGCTTCCATCTTTCTTTAGCCTTGTTTCCCTACCCCATGGTTGTGGCTCCATAGTCAGAGATCCAGTGATTTTCCTGCAATAAAACTCAGCTTTGACCCAGATTGTAGAGGACATAGAAGTATTCATTTTTTTCTAGAAAAGAATGTCTCTGGAAAATCTTTTTCACTATCTCCCATCGATATCTTAATGAGAATGATACAAAGAAGATATTTGAGAACATTTGGTTAAACCCTTTTTGTGCTGTGAGAAGATGTGAATCTGAATCTATCCTTGAAACAAATACATGGATATTCTACAAATATAAAGTATTGTAAAGGCACACATCTTCTTCTGTACTCTGTTTACCACATGGGATTTTAAAGAGGAAAATTAATGTATAACAGGGATTCTCCTGAGAAGGAAGATCATCCCTCCCTTGGGCAAATAAAGGATCCTGCTAAAAGAGAGACACTTCTAGAAACTGGAGAGATTAACAGAGGGAAAAGAGCAAGTAAAAGACAGCCAAGCCTCAGACAGAATCACAGAATTAATTAGGTTGGAAAAGAACTCTGAGATCACTGAGTCCAACTTATGACCAAACACTATATCAACTATACCACAGCACTAAGTGCTCACACCCAGCCTTTACATAAACACCTCCAGGGGACTCCACTGCCTCCCTGGACAGGCCATTCCAATACCTAGTCACTCTTTCTGTGAAGAACCTCCCCTGGTGCAGCTTGAGGCTGTGTCCTCTCTTCCTGTCACTGGTTGTCTGGGAGAAGAGGCTGATTCCCGCCTGGCTACACGCTCCTTTCAGGGAGTTGTAGAGAGTGATAAGGTCTCCCCTGAACCTCCTTTTCTCCAGGTTCAACCTCTCCTCACAGGACTTGTGCTCCAGACCCTTCATCAACTCCATTGCCCTTCTCTGGACACACCCAAGCACCTCAATGTCCTTCCTAAAGTGAGGGACCTAAAACTGAACCCAGCACTTGAGGTGTGGCCTCACCAGTGCCCAGTACAGGGGGACAGTCCCTGCCCTGCTCCTGCTGGCCACATATTTCTGACCCAGGCCAGGATGCCACTGGCTTCCTGGGCCACCTGGGCACAGCTTGCTCATGTTCAGCTGCTGACAACCAGCACCCCCAGGCCCTTTTCTGCTGGGCCACTTTCCAGCCACTCTGTCACCAGCCTGTAGCTCTGCATGGGGTTGTTGTGGCCAAAGTGTAGGACCCAGCAACTGGTCTTGTTGAATCTCAAACTGCTGGTGTTGGCCTATCAACCCAGCCTGTCCATGTCCCTCTGAAAAGCCTTCCTTCCCTCCAGAAGATCAACACTCCCATGCAACTTAGTGTCATTCACGAATTTCTTAATGGTAGACTCAATCCTCTCATCCAGATCATCAATAAAGATATTAAACTTTGGACTGGGCCAACATATCCCTGTGAGAACATGAACAAAAACCCCTTACTTTCTGGGAACTAGAGGAAAGTATAGAGTTGGCTGCAATTAAAAAAAAAGGTAGGACACACCATGACAAAAGTCATGCTTGAAATACAGCATTTGCAAAGATACAGTAGGCAGGGAGATATTTGCTTATAAACTTTTAAATTTTTATTCTGTCAAGTGTAAACACTTCCAGTTTTCTCATTTTCAAAGGTATCTGTTTCAGCTTATACTCTAATAAATAAAGTCCTTTTGGCCTTCTTACAGGAATTTTGTTTCAAGAAGGTCTAGTCAGACTCAAAGCAGCAACAAGTGTAGCTCCTGAGCTTATAAAAAACATGCTACTATGGGCAAGAGATTTAAAATACTCAAGTAGTTAAAAGATCAAGGTCACCTTTCAGAAGAAAGTTTTTATTAAATAAAGAAAAACTTACGAATAGATGAGTTTACAACAAGACAGAAGTTCACCTTAAAATCAAATTCCAAAGGTTACTGTGCTCCCTGAACTCCAGAGAGTTCAGCATTTGCTGCATTCTTGGTATATACAGCTAGACCTCATTTCTGAAAATATCTCAGTTAAAGTTCTGAAAAGTCTTATCTTAGCAAAATGGTTAAACAGAATGGTGTTTTTTTTTCTAATAGATCTCTTACAGTGCAAAGACACAGTTCACCTAATATGGTGAAAAACATAAGGCAAATTCAAACTGCAGATATTGACAAAGAGATGTGTAGCGTAATGGAGAGGTGACGAGAAAGAGAAATCTGAATAATTACACAAAATTTAGCTCTCTCCAGTTCCATCCTGGTCACTTGTAACTCTCTAACACTTACAGAACAAAGATGCAAGTAAAAGAGCTAAAATAGAAATCTTTGACAGTAAAGTAGCCTTCTAATTTCTCATGTAGCCCTGAAAATTTCAATACTGTTTGAAGATGGTGAACTACACCCATTTGCAAGCTTTAACTTAATTCATCTGTTTCTGAGATCAGAACCCAGAATTATTTAATGACAAGTATCAGTTTTTGTTCACTAACACAAGTTTAAAGGTTAATTTTGCTACACTCACTGGACTTGTACCTAAGAGATTGCCCAGAACTCTAACAGATGTTATAAAAAACCCTGTATTACTCTAAAATTGTCCAGAATCAGCATATTTTCTAGTCTTATTCAAAGAGACTTTCACCTTTGCAGCTGAGCAATGGAGGAATTAGCAAAGGAAGGAGTGAAAGAGCCCTTCTGTGTCAGTTAGGTCTTTCACTTATCATTGAACTACAATCTTAAAAAAATATGCTGCTTGGTGGCATTTATACAGACAAATTTACCAGTACAAAAAACCCCCACATAAAGCCAAAGAGAGAACTGTTCATACCACACATAAACACTGCCAATTATGAAAGTAAGCCACAGTATAGTACTAGTTTATACTATGACATGGGAGTCACGGTTAAAATACATGCATTTTTGTGGAGAACTTGTCATATCTGGAGGAAAACTCTACTCTAATACTTACTTTGAAGCACAAAATCCAGCACATCTGAACTCATTTTTTTTTCAGTGCAAGTATAAATTGAACTTCCCTCAGCATAGCTATACTGTTGACCATTAATTGTGCCCATGGCATACTTGTTAAGAACAAAACAGTTGGTCAGACACCACAGTAATGCAAAAATGAGTTGCCTGAAGCAGTGATCGCTTAGGAGAGAGTTAAGATAACAGGCTGCACTGCTTTTATTACTTAAACCAGTCTTCCAGCTCTCACATGTAAGAAGTTCTTACCAGCACATTATTGCTCTCAAACCATTTCTGAGGCTGATTCTGAAGTCAGTATGTAATGAGTTTGGACCTGGAAAACTCCTTGTCACTTTTTCCACTACTGCATTCTGGTTTGCAGGAAACGGACCAAGTGCTGTAGTTCAATCTATCCCCTTTTCTACCTTCTGTTTTTGAAAATCCTCTTGTATAATTAATAACAAGTCTTAAAGTGCTCTTCAAATCAGGAACTAGGATTGATGCTATTTATAAAAATCCTTGTAGATATCTCTTACAGTGTTCACACTGACTGAGATAGAATAAGCTGCACATTCACTAATCTTGGGCTGATTTCCAGCTTTTTCCCACTGCAATAGAATGCTGGAAAAGTTTTATATTTAATTTGGGCAATAGGTTGGACTGAGTAATTTTCCTCTACTTAATAGGTTTATCAGAATGTAAGGTTTTTCACTTGTTTTACAAAGAATGAGACATGGATATCAGTAGAAAAAACTGCAAAACTGTGTTTCACTGCATAATGATACCATCAACCCACAGTCTGACTGCAGTTGGAGAACTTGATTATGTTCCTTGTGTTTACTATGCACAAAGAAGCATTTTACCATGAAGAAAAAGACATGATCTGTGAAGAAATATTGATGTGTATCGGATGGTATACAGCTATGGAGCACTCCCTGATACAACATGAACATCAGCAATTGTCTGCTTTTGTGGACCTCAGTTATATTTCTGAGTTGAGCTGGTGTCTATGAATGTGGGACTAAACTTAGCTGACAGGGTCAGACAACTTGTGGTACCCAATGTAATTCATTAACATGTAACTCAAAATCAGGTATCCCCCCTTACCATGCACAGTACAGGTTCACACACAGATATGTATATACAAATAATATCTACAAGACCATGTGTGTTTGTGTGTATACATACTTGCATGTACTTAAACATCAGTATTAAATTCAAGTATCTACTTCTCACAGGAGTTCCCTTTGTGTGACAAAATCCCCAAAATTACATTTTGTTCTCTTATAATGGAGTGATGCACACTGTATGCTTCTCTTATAAAGGACAGATGAATATTCTCCTGCTGTGGGTCTACCCTGAAAGCAACCTCATATGACATTTTCATAAAAAGAATTAGTACATTCATTTGTTTTAAAAAGAAGAGGTGTGTTTAGTCTTTTCTGCACATGAAGCATGTAATTGTGATACAAAGTCAAAGAGCATATTAGCCTCATTCCTAGAAGAGATATCATCACAGATTAAGTTTGCCAGAAAAGGAGCCAGAGTGAAAAAATGTAGGAAAGAGCAAAAATATTTATCTATGTATCTATCTCCACATAAATGAGTCTGATTCTATGAAGATATACTGTTTTAATTAGGGTAGTTTTCTGTGCTTATATGTGGCTTTGAAAGGGCTGTGATAATTGTCAACAATACAGCAATTCTCAAATTTGGAACAATTTGGAATATAACATATTCATTATTACAAGAGAAACAGTTCAAGAAAAACATTTGACATGATAATGTAGTAACACCTTTTAGCAAAGAACATATTTAATAACATAAGAGATGGTGGAGGGTTAAGGCTTGATTTGGTGTTGAGGTTTGTTATCACAGAAATTAAGTGGAAGAAAACCATGCTCTTTTGCTCATTCTGTAGCAGAAGATGTTTCTGTCCTTTAGTCTGCAATTGCACGTTCTCAGAAAAAAAGAAATAATTTAGTCACTAAGCAGACACACTTGAGCCAGCTCTGTCAGAATGGAGAAACTGCAGCAAAGCCCAGCTCCACAGAAAGTGCTGTATTGCATACGGGTGACATACTTGCCCCATCTTCACCAAAAGAGGAATCCCCTATCCATTTCTGCACTTGACTGTGGGCATACCCCCTTCTCTACACGGAATAAAATCAAGTACAAACTAAAATAGATAGCACAATGCCTAGTTCATGTTTTTTTAAGGAAACACTTACAGATCACCGTAGACAAGGCCATAAATCTGTGCTGTGCTGTGATGGTAGATTCCTCTCAGGATAATTAGAAGAAGGATCACAACAAAAGCTGGAAGCCCCCAACTCAAAAGGAAGTAAAGCAGATAGCGTGTCTCCGTGTGTTCATCATTCATCACAAGGACATACCAGAAATTAACAGCCTGAAGAATAATGCATGAAAACAATCAGTAGACTTGGTGGTGATAAGCTATGCCAAAAACCAAATCACTCTGAAAGTCATAATGCAGCGTATTTCTGACCTGGTACATGTGTATGTATAAACGGTTTTCAACAAAAAATACTTCGTCCTCACTTTTTTTCCTTAAGTAATGAAAAGACATTATAAAAGAAATATGCTTATTTATATAACTATTGTGAATTAGACTGACACAGAGAAAGGGACACCTGTTTGGTAGAAAACACTATTTTTGCAATGCAAAAATAGCTTTCTGGTGCAAAAGTCACTTTCGTCTTGGATATTCATACCTTCACATAGAAGACTGGCATATAGTACTTCTAAATCTGATCTGTATTTAATATTTTTATGTTATTGTTCAGCTCTGTGTATCTTGCAGGAAACACGCTAAGCTCCTTTGATGGTTCTAACTGTGATCCTGTTCTGGGCTCAGCAGTACAACAAAGACACAGAGTGAGTCCAGCAATGGCCCATGAAGATGACTGAGGGATGGAAAACTTCTCCTGTGAGGGAAGGCTGAGAGAACTGTGACTGTTCAGCCTGCAAAGAGGATGCTCAGGGGGATCATATCCATGTGTATAAATATCTGATAGGAGGCAGTGATGCAGAGGGAGACAGACTCCTTAACGATGTCCAGTGGTGGGGCAAGAGGCAATGGGCCCAAATTAACATACATGAAGCTCCAGCTGCATACAAGAAAAAGCTTTCTTACTGTGGGGGTGGTCAAACACTGGGCCAAGATGCCCAGAGAGGTTGTAGAGTATGTGTCCTTAGATAATCAGAAACAAACTGACCATGGTGCTGGGCAACCTGCCCTAGCTGCTTGAGGTAGGATGTTGCACTAGACAGTCTCAAGGTACCCCTAAAACTTGAATGGTTCTATGATTCTGTGTAATATATGTATAAGAGTTTGAGAAAAAACTGCAAATAAATGAATGTAAATTTGCAGACATCTCTAAAACAGTCTGTGTTTTCTTATGATCAACTCACCATCAAACAGGATAATTTGGTTTAAAACCATATATGAATCAAAATGAAGTGGAATAGCTGAAACCCCTTGAAAGAACTGGTAGTATGGGTAAGGAAACCCTTCAAATGAAACAGATTACTTAAGAGTATTGCATGGATATTTGCATTTTCTTCAAGATGTTCATAGTAGAAACACTGTCATGTGTGAACATTTTTTAATGCACATCTACACACTACCGTCTAATAAACACCTAAGCTATCCATAATAAAAGTATTTTTTGAAAAATTTTTCTTCACTTTCTCCACTTCAAAAATGCTATACCACCTACAGATCCACTTGCTATATTATTACTTCTGGCCTTTTATATGGGGTGAATAAGGGATTAATTTTGTCTTTTTCTGCACAAAAGGTATCTAATTCAAGCTTGTGCCTTTAAGCACGTCTTGTCAGTCAGTGGAGACAGGGCAGGCACCTTCAGGCACTCATTAATCCTTACCCAAGCATAATCAGCTCTCTCCATGGTCTACACAAGGGCTTCATATAATAATGTTACATGCTTCATGTTCAGCCATCTACTGTAAGGATAGGTAAAAATTCATACACAGTGACAAGACAATGCAATGTGATTATTTTGTTGAGGAAATTTTGCACATTTCCCTCAGCCAAGGGCTTGTCTACCCCTTTGTTCAGGAACACCAAATTTCATATTCAAGTACTTAATTACTTGTTTCTGGATTCCTTATGTAGGTCTCATTAGTTAACTATCATTTCAGATTCTTTTCTGTGATTTATATAGCATGAATATACAATACTTTCTGTCATTGATAATAAAGCACATTGCATGCTAACAACTTGTTTAAAAAAGATTAGTAAGTGTTTTAAATGCCTTTTTACAGAATGACATTTCATAGCTATGTTCAGTGTATATACTTATATTAATTATATAATAATTATTATGTCTTTTTTTATTTTCATTTGTTGATTAGTGCTATATAAACAAAGGTAAAGTTTATTTTCCTTAAAGGATCACAGGTAAATCCCACCATATAACTGCAACTATGCTGTGTAGGTTGAAACAACACAGAAAAACTATTAATTCTATTGCTGGACATGCATAGGAATAAAATATTAAACAGATGGAAATAGTATTTGGACAAAAATCCATACCTTGTGTAAAGATTGGTTGTTCTGTTCAGTTTTACATGGGATTGAAAACTCATTCAAAATTCTGTTTGTCACTTTATGCCAATAAACACTCTTCAATTACATGCCCTTATAGCCCTGGCTAGGCTGTGCCTCACTGCAAGCACTTCCAAACAGCAAAATCCTTGAACGGATATATGCCATTACACTCAGGGATTGTTGGTTCTACTAATTCTGACAATCTCGTGAACATTGTTCTCAGTCATCCAACTGAAATTGCTTTCTATGAAATCATACCTCATGTCCTTGCTCTGTGTTTGGTTAGCCATATTCAGATATCTCACCTCATTTATCACAGCATAACACTTAACACCACAGCTGCTATAAAGATGTAAGCGAGGCTGGATTAGTCACATTTTCTGCACAGTCACATTTGTATTTTGATAATTGCTAGTTCTTATCTTCAACCCCTTTTGATGCTCCAAAATGTAATCAATTAAATAATAGAGGAGCTAATTTTAGCAAATCCTTTCCTGTTGCCATGCTGCAACAATAACCAGTTCAACAGAAGAATAAAATGTACAGTCCATTTTCCAGCTGCTCAGGTGGAAGGACAAACGGGCAAGTTGTGATTTGTTCTGATGTAGAATGCAAAGTAATTGTTTATTCACATAATACTCTAATGAGACAATGTGAACTTCAGTGAAGGTTTTTTCTTTGAAAATGAGGCAGTTAATGGAAATTACCTTCCCAAACCTGGGATGTTTTTATTTATTTTTTAATTATTCATTCATTTCTCTTTAGTGATAATCACAGAATTTTAGAACATTTTGTATTGGAAGGGACCATCCTTCTAATAGATCCACACCTCCCACCATAGGACATTTTCCACTAGACCAGTGTCCTGGTACCAGCCGGGACAGGGTTAATTTTTGCAGTGGCCATGGCTGGGACCCAGAGGTTATTCTATACTACCTCCCATCATTGTTGGGGGCTGGGGGAAGGAACTCTTCTGGGGAGAAGGGGTTTGTTCGGGGTCAGTGTGGTCTGGCGGAGGGAGCAGTTGGGTAGTGTTTCTGTGTGAATCATTCACCTCTTTCTTGTACCCTCTGTCATTAATGTTGTTGTACTGTTCGTTTCCTTATCTCATTGCTCTTTCCAGTACACTGTTCTTAACTCAACCCATGATCTTTGCCTTCTTGAGCCTCCAACTCTCCTCTCCAGCCCGAAGCAAGGCAGAGGGAGGGGGAGGCTGGGAGCAAGGGAGCAGTGCATGGATTCAGTGGGAGCACTAAACTGGAGAATACCATTCCTAAACAAGGACAACAAAGTTGCTCAAAGTCTCATCTCCAAACTGCCCTTGAACACTTCCAGGGATCAAGTAGCCACAGCTTCTCTGGGCAACCTGTTCCAGTGCCTCACCATCTGTGATAATCTATGGATATCTGACAAATAACAGGTGCGAAATACTTTAAATAAACTCTTTTCCAATCCAGTAGGAAAACTTCCATTTTCCTTCTTTCTTCTTTTTACGAAGAGCTGGAGGGGTCATTTTATAATAATTGTATGCTTTCATATAACTCCTTTTTTGAAGCTGTTAAGCAGTCCACAAATTATTCTTAAAATAAAAAGAAAAGCATCAAACTAACTTTAAGATCGGTGAACATCTTACAAGTCCGACACAAATTTGTAGAAATTTATAGAAAATTTAAAGTGTCATTAAATCAAAGTAGGAAAAGATTCAGTTATGGGTGATAGCAAGATCATGACTTTCATTCTAGTTTGCTTGCTGAACTGACAGTTTCACTGTTGATTTAATTCACTGTAGCAATAGCTCAAGAAAGCACAAAGAATCATATTTTTCCATAATTTTACTGTGTGTAAGAATTGGCAGTTGAGAACTACAGAATTTACTTTTTTACCCCAGTAGACACCTTTTAATTTTTTTTGTAACATACTTTTCGCAACACGTTAGAAAATACTAAGAGAAGAAAATTATTTTCCTTATCGTGCTGAAAGACACTCTTAGCATGTGCTCCTAAGATAGAAGCAACTGAAAATACAGGTTTATGCTGTTCAGTTGTACAAAGGGACACTTGTCAGGATAAAGACCACTGGATTTCAGACACTTACATAAGGCAAATATTCCAGGCCTATAAAGAGCCATTTGCACCTTGCTTACTCCTTTCCTTCTGCAGTTAAGAAAGCCTCATCCTTTAAAAAATTGGGTAATGCTATTAGCTTTCTGTGACTTACAAATTTTCCCTATAAAAAACAAGAAACAAGACCATACAATACTAAGGGAGAGGAAAAAACAGACAAGCAAGGATGATTTGATGGGATCTTTGTTCTGATGCTGCAAATGGACCAGGTGGCTTCTGAGATCCTTTCCATCCTTACATTTCAGTCAATATATGAGTAGTAGCTACATTTGTAGCAGAAATACTGATATTATGTCTACAAATACAAGAAGCTACAAAGAGAACAAGAAATAAACCATGAAGCTATGGATAAATTGTTTTGTAAAGAGCATTGATGTAAGATAAAATGTTAAGCACAACTATTATACCTAGCACGATGCAGAAGATGGAAAGATTACAAAAAAAAAAAAAAAAAAAGATGAGGAGGATGAGGAAGTTATCCTAGAGTCTAGAAAAGTAAAGATCTTTGATCTGGACCCCAGAAATGTATCTGTATATGTCCGACTGCACTGTTAAATATGTATTCTCCTATAGAGTTTTGTTGCCTGGAAATGTTGCTACAGCACCTTTGGTCACTCAAAATTTCCTGGATTTTATGGATGTTTCAGTTCCACATGCCTGCACGGTGCTGGTACTTGATTATCACATTCACCCATTTCTGTATCCCATGATCAAGGCAGTCACTTGTAGATTTGTATGACCTAAGTCACTGATCAAGCATATGCACTATGCTATGCAGCCTCACAGAGGCAGTGACTAGACAGAGGACACAGAATCTGTTCCTGTATTTTTGCTCTTTTCCAGACATAAGTGTTTAAGTCCCGTTTAAGTATAAATACCTTATTAATTCTGCTTTCCAAATCAAATCATGTATATAAAGTATACTATGCTGAGAAATACAAACATTAATTTCCCAAACTTTTAAGTCTGCCATCCAGACAGCAGTAGCATCTAGACTTGTTTCCCCTTGGATCCACAAGCTTTTCTAGAGTTGTCATGGGGACCAATTCAAGCACAGAGATGTCACGAGCACTGCTTCCTGTGCCCTGATACAGCTTACTCACTCCACAATGAGATATATAAATTCGACCTATTCCCAGCCAAGAGGAGTAAACTGTAGCTGACGCCTGGGTTGATCTATATTTCAGATTATTTCTTTCCTTTTGGGTCTTTCAAAGTTCAGGAATCACTCTCAGCTGAAGACGTGCAGCTACAAAAAGGGGTTTTACTCCTGGCAGCTCATCATTCAGCAGGCTGTAATGGATTCCCTCTTAAGCACTTTTGTCCTGTCAGATTTCCATGAAGAGTCTTCATGTTCTACACAAGCCTGAGGCTCCACTAAATGCAATGCTATTATGCAAGTTCTTAGGATTTGGCCAAAGTCTGCTTCAAAAAAATAACACTGGATTTCAACTACAGCCATAAAAATGACCAACTGTTAACAGTCATACAATTTCTTTTTGCCATTGTAAGTAATTTTTGCAACTCAGTGCAATGTAAAACACATAGAATGGGATGATGAAATACTATCAAACACTGAGTTGCCAAAGCTTGAGACAACCCAGTAAAAAAGAAACCTAAAAACATTACTTTGTCCAAATTAGCAAATGGTGAAGAGCTCTGAAGCAATTTAGGAACAAAGTGAATGAGCAACT
Source organism: Struthidea cinerea (assembly GCA_013397865.1). Lineage (NCBI taxonomy): Eukaryota > Metazoa > Chordata > Aves > Passeriformes > Corcoracidae > Struthidea > Struthidea cinerea. The sequence continues at coordinate 361,573 of VZTI01004258.1, forward strand.
GTGAAGAATATAATTTACAGTTTACAAAATAATTTAGAGTAGTTAACCTACGAGAGCATAATCTGCCAAGAAGACAACTTTCTGTATTGAGGCCATCTACATGTAGCTTGCTAAGGCTAACGAACACAGCTGAGCTGTTGGAGAGGCTGCTAGGGTTCTCAATGAGTATGAGCCTGACATATCCCAGGAAAGTGCCACTTATTACATGAATGTTACTGGGAGAGAAAGCTGTATTTAGATGCAGCCTAATTTGCAATTCTTGGTTTGTCCTCACAGCCTGCATATTGGAGGATTTGTATGGTAATGTATGGAGCTGCATTTATAAAGCTGCATGCTATAACAAATGTGCTGGGGACAAATCCTCTTAAAATAACAGACAAATAAATCGCTTAACTCACACACTGGTGCTAAATATACATTTCTAGAAGAGGGCATGATAATGTATTTTTTCAATAAACCCCACAGCTCATTATTTTGACAAAGTTACAACTGGTAACTTTCCATAACTAATTTGATTGTTCGTGGTGTTCCATATTAGCTCAATTGTTTTTTCCACCATTTACTGTTCTGTAATATATCAAATGAGCAACAGAGCTGTGAGTAGTCTGGAGTATAAGTCTGATGAGGAATGGCTGAGGGACCTGGGGATGTTCAGCCTGGAGAAAAGGATGGGGGACATGGTTTAGTTGTGGACTTGGCAGTACTGAGTTAACTGTTGGACTTGATGATCTTAGAGGGCTTCTGCAACCTAAAAGATTCTATGATTCTATAAAAATTCTGGCAATAATTATGAATACATATATTCTGTATTTTAATGCAAACTTGTGAAGGTATGTTTGTTATGTTATACAAGTTTAATGACTAAAATGCCACTGACTCAACAAATTACAGTATAGTCTACATTTACACTTCACCTGTAAGAGACTGCTTCAAAAGGCCAAATAAGAGATGTTTAGAAAAACTATTAACAGTAAGAAAAATAATTCTTCATTGTTCTGAGAGAGTAACTTCTTTACAGGATGAAATAAGATGAGGACATTCTAACATAGTTGCAATGGGTAATAGTGGAAAAAGTCTTTTGTAGTGTTTGTATATTTACCCTTGGAGTTGTGTCACTCTAGGTTTAATAAAAGCCATCTAAAGTTTTGGCCTTCTAGTAGCATTGAATTTCAGTGCTCTATATCTCTCTCTATATATAGATATACAGATATGTATATATAATCACTACAATATAATAGAAATACAGTCTAATGATCAGTTACTTTTACAGGTGTTTTGAGAAAGTGATAGAAAGGACTAAGATACCAACCTGAATAAGCATCCAGCTGAACTGGCAGAGGTAAAGGTAATGGGTAATGGATGCGAGGGCAAAGCAGCTTTCCTCTGAGATATGCTGGCTCATGTAAGCAGAGGCCAGAAATGAAACCTGCAGGGGAAAAAATGAAAACATGCATATTGGAATTAAACAATATTAATTTAATTTTAACAATATGGGGAAAAAATTCATTTGGAAGTAAAACATATACTAAATGACTATTTCAGAGACTCAGGAAAGGTACCTTGGACATTTAAAATTCAACCAAAACAAGTTATGCTTAAACACTGCCAACCCCTAAACCAGCTTTAAACTTTTTGCAGACCATCTAATATCTCTTTGTTGAGAGATGTTAGTTGTTTAGTATGACCTGAGATTAGCTCAGCTGGTTAGAACATGGTGCTAATAATGCCAAGGTTGTGGGTTCAATCTCTGTATTCACTTAAGAATTGGACTCAGTGATCCTTGCGGGTCCCTTCCAACTTGGAATATTCTGTAATAGACAAGTAAGTTTTCATTAGAATGAGTTACATTGAGTTGTATTACTCTGATTTAGTATGTTGCTGCCTTTTCTTCACTTGCTTAGCATGAACAGTTGGATTTGCTGAACCCTTAGATGACAAGCTGTGGTCTTACACCTAGATATGTTTTCGGCTGGAATGGAAAAGAATATTGATACTGCACTGATGTTCTTGTTGTTGCTAGGTAATGTTTATCCTAAGTCTAGGGCTTTTTAATTCCCCATACTCTGCTAGCTAGCAGGGGCTGTACCACTCTTAAATTACTTATTTTTACAAATCTGACACCTGAGACTGTGCTATGGGAAACCAAGGGTCGAGCCTGAAGAATGAGGAAGCACATCTGAGAGGGAGGGTGTGTTTGGGGAAGGAGTCAGAAGAGGCACCCATGGGCTATATGGAGCTGCCCGCTGTGAAGGGACTCCAGTCCCAGCAGTGACAGTCTCGGGTGGTGTGTGTGTGACTCCTTGAATGGTGTGAGAATGTTAAGGCAGAGGCTTCTCCTTTAACACACTGCATCCTTACATGACAAGACTACTGAGAGATTTAATACTGATTGTTTAAAATTGTTCCCAGGCAACATTAGACACAGGTTTTGTAATTGGGGGTGGAGACTTTCCTCCATAAAACTAAAAGAGAAGTTATCTTCTAATTTAAGTAAATCCAGGTAAATTATCAAGTAAACAAACTCAAGAGGCATTTATTGTCTTCATGCTGTCAGACATGTAGTAGTAATATAATACCTCAGCCCATAAGATAGCAATGCTGGACAAAAGAGAGGAAGGATTTATTCCTTTGTCTAATACCATACCAGGATTTCATATTCACAGGGCAGTTACAATTTGGATTTTTTCCACAGATATGCCAAATGTCAAAGGACTATATGTTGGCTGGATAAGTAGTCAGTACATTGTCTAAGGAACAAAGGTATTCCAACTCTGACTGCAAAGAATTTGGCTAGACAATTTCAACATAGCATTTTAAATTAAAACATGACTCAGAAACCTTAAGCTCTGTCTTATATAAATTTCTTTACAGAAGAAATAGCTCTACAAGCAAAATTCATATAATGATTAAAGTGTTCACATGAAGAAAGGTTCCATTCATCCACTGTGCTGATAACTTTCTCTTTCCCTGACAAAAAATCCTACTATTTTGACCAACAGCCCATTGACTTGTTAGTGACAGAAATTAATGGTCTGTGCAGACTGATTTTATGTACATAAAATCAGGAGATGGGATAGACAAGGAAGTTAAAGCAAATTAAGTGATTTGGCATACATGTGAAAACTGTATCTACAACAAAATATTTGTATGGTACTGGGTAACCCTTACACAGTCTCTTTATCACAAAAGCACCCTTATAAAAACAAGATAATGTTACCCCACTACGAAATGCAAGAATAACAATGAGCAACTGGGGAACAAGTGGACTAAAAAAATATTATGAGATGCATTTCAATATCTAAAGGAAAAAAAATAGCACTTTAATTATTTTATGTGGGATTTATCAGTCTTCTGCTGGGAACTGGCATCTAACCATGGCCACATAACCATTCAGTTATTAAGAGGTTAACATACAGCTTAATATAGACTGCTCTTTGCCAAATTCTGACACTGCTAAAGGAAATCCCATCATCTGGAGTGGGTTAAACATAACTGAAATATGTCTGCAATAGCTGCCATCCATGAGGGATAAACAAGTAGTGTTTGTGGAAACAACCCCATAGCACTAGCTCTCTCGAACAGTAGCAGTAGTAATTCCTGTAAAACTTGAGCAAATGCTTCTATTGACAACAAGCATCTGGGTGGAAAGTCTTTACCACCTTTTGTTCTCTGAAGGCTTGTACATAGGTCAAGGACAGACTGTTAGGCTAGAGACAAAGACAAACAGACAAAAACAAACTTTTGTGCAAACACAAAAGCAGACTGATAGAGTCCTGGACATATGTTTGTAACACCTTTTGGACTGAATGTTCGCTTGAACGCATTTTGCATCTATAACCAAGAAACTGTAATTCCCAGCACTCTCCTGTGCTTCAAGAATAATAAGATTTTGCTTATCAAAAAAGAGGAGTATATAACTATATCAACAGTTTTCCAATTAAAACAATGGAAAGAGTCCAAATATTTGCTAAAAAATGCATATCTTTGATAGAAACTGACTGTTCTTAAAGAAACAAGACTGCAAAATGGCTGGAGTAATCCCTCAGCTAAAAATTCACTGTAAAAAAGGTAAAAAAAATATAAAATTTTCACAGACTCGTTATCTTACATCTTGGTTGGAAGATACAAATGAGAGTTGGTTTATAACACAAAAAAAACCTCAAACCAAGAAATGTGCCTTCCCAAAAAAACTGTTCCTTACATCTAATTGCCTCATGTCTTCTGTACCTCACTTAGTTATTACCTGTAGGGTGCAACCTTTTGTAACAGGGAACCTATCACTTTAATAACAAAAGTATGTGCCATCTACTGGAACAAGTTGTTCCCTCTTGGACCTTTAAAATAAATGCTCCTTATAATACCAATTGTCCAGTGCTCTTTTTTACAGAGAGTTTATGGTTTAAATAGCCCTTTTCAATCTTTGTATACTGACATTTAGTTCTATGCTGTGATGATAACATAATGCTTCTTCCTCATACTTGTCAAGATGATCAGTCTTGACCCAAAATGATTTGACCAAAGGATAATCCCTTAAATCACTCAAGTACCAGGCTGACACTCTTATTAATTTGACTGCGAGGGTTCCACACCACATTTAAAATTATGGTGATAGCATATAATTCAAAAGATTCCCCTTGACAAAGTGAAAAAAAAAAGTTAAAAAATAAAATATGATAAATAAATACATTTCTGTTTAACAGCAAAAGGTCCTTTGACATGGTCCCCATCTGACAATCATTTACTCAGTTAATCAAAGGACACTGCAATTCTTTTAGAACTTTAAGACAATTATCTAGCAATTACTTCAAGGAAATTATTACCAGGATATTCCATCTAAGTCATCAACACCAATGTATAACTGAATAACTTGAGATGATTTCCATAATTGTATGTTCCTGTATGAAGAGTATTTTTGTACTGCTGTTTCCAAGTGGTAGGCTGTATCTGAACATCACTCCTCTGCTAGCTGAGATCTGCTCCTAGTTTCCAGCCTGCACTTCTTCTGGGTCAGTTTATATCTGTTTTTATTTCTGTTGTAAGTCTCTCAGGTTACACAGGATTTCCTCTTCCTTGGGGTTTGTAGTATCATGAATTCATGGAAAGCAGCAGTACTCTCCCTCAGGCTCCATTTTTCAGGGTTAATTAAGCCGCTGCACAACACAGTACTCTGTAGAGATGCCTAAGCTGATCTGGACAGAAAAAGCAGTTTAGCTCCATGACAACAGCATCTGCCTAGAACAATTTACCTTGTTTCTCACAGTAACCCTACATACTGAAATGTATGCTCACACATATGAAAACTTGTCCTGGTGGAAAAAGTCTTTGCAGCTTATGCACCAATTTCATTGCACTTCTCTATACCAGACACATTGATTCCACCCTTCATGAAAACACTTAGTCAGGTTTGGATGGTGAAAAGCTGCTGAGGTCTCACAAGATTCTCATCCAGCGGTTTTCTTATCTCCCTATATACCATGCAAAAACTTCTGATCACAGTCATAGATTTACAGAATGGTTTGGGTTGGAAGGGACCTTAAATATCATCCAGTTCCAAAATCCCTACCATGGGCAGGGACACCTTCCTTTACACCAGGTTGCTTTAAACCCCATCCAGCCTGGCCTTGAACACTTCCAGGGAGGGGGCAGCTACAGCTTTTCTGGGCAATCTGTGCCACTTCCTCACCACCTTCACAGTAAAGAATATTTTCCTAATATTTAATCTAAACTTACTGTCAGTTTGAATCCTTTCCCCTTGTCCTGTCATTACATACTCTTGTAAATTCTTTCTGTCCATTTTCCTTGTAGGCTCCCTTCAGGTACTGGATGGCCACAATTAGGTCACCCCAAAGCCTTATCTTTTCCAGACTGAGCAATTCCAACTCTCCTAGCTTTTCCTCATAGGAGAGATGTTCCACCCCTTTAATCATCTTGGCGGACTCGCTCCAACAGATCCATGCCCCTTCTGGGCTGGAGACCTCAGACCTCATTGTAGGTGGGGTCTCATGAGAGCAGACTGGATCTCCCTCTCCTGCTGGACATGCTGCTTAGGAGGCAGCCCAGGATACAGCCGGCTTTTTAGGCTGATACATGGTAATACTTCAGTGATCATCTGGTACACACAGCTTTCCTTCTTATTTCTAATCAACTACCTCGTGGCACAGAATTTTGCTGTTAGCCTGCAAGTTATGACTGTTTGACTTGTTCTAGAAAATATTCCTGTATTTCATACGTCAGTCTCCAAAGCTATTCACACCTTTCTATACGCTACCCCACTACCCCTAAGTGTCAGCACTTCTCTACTTTCTGCCATTGGTGCATTTTGCCTGGGCATGTTATTTTCTGTCTCACAAACCAGGGCTTTAGGATCAGTACAATATCTCTCTTTGTCACTCTCTCACAGTTGTCTTTTCCTGCTTGTCTGTCCTCAGATCTGAGTTTCTGGACTAATCTTCCTCCATTATTATTTTACTAATTATGTGATACATCACGTACTTCACCTTATTTAACTTATCAAAGGAAACTATCAGACTAGTTTGGTATGATCTAAGTATAACACATGGGAGTCCTATTCTCTCCTTCATTTATGACTATTGACTTTTGACAGAATTTTTTTCTAAACTCTTTGATGCTTCTGATATTTTATTAATGGGCCTCCAGATGCCAATACTTTTTTTTTTTTTTTTCCTATTTATTACTCTTAATATGTTATTTTCTAGTCACATACTGGCATTTGGAAGTGAAGGATTTTTTAAAAGCACTTGCTGTGAGACCTGCAAGGTTTTCTACAAGTTAGGATCGGGAGCTTTTTTGTTTCAAACTATGAATACACCTATCCTTTGGATGCTCCTTCTCTCTTGGTAACCATAACCTTCACTCCAGGCTACTAACTCTACACCATCTTGGCTTTTTCTCAGTGGTGACCTTTAATATCACTATCTTCTCTGACAATGTGAAGATTGAACGTTTTTTTGTTGTTTGGAGTCACATCTAATATATTTACTTTTTTTGCCTCACTGCAAATTTATACCAGAAATTTTACATTATTCTTTCTTCATTTATATAAAAAACCCCACCCACCAACCAATCAACCAACCAACCAACCAAGCTCAACAAAAATTCCACACAAGAAAACGACATTATTGTCAACCAAACCAAATGTACAAAGTTTATTCACTGATGCCAGCTAATGATGTGAGCAAATCAGTGAGCTTTCTAATGATTCAAGAATTTTTTTAACTCTATGTTCAGAATTGGCAGACCTTAACCTGGCCTCATAACAGAAATTTACAGAGAAAACAATGAGTCTAAGTTGCCTTTTTATTATTTTACAAAAGAGAAAAAGGAAAGACCAGAAGACTGAAGAAATTCCATACCAATCAGGTAAAAAAAAAATCAACAGAGAAGTAAGTTGTCTGAAAACTGAAATAAGAATTAGGTATGAAAAATAAGTAAGTGCAATACAGAGCAGTAGTAATTCCAGTTTGTCATGGTAAGTGCTGAAATGCTACCATATGTTAGACTTTAAAATGAGGATACAGCACGTGACACATGGAAACAAATCTTGTCTTTACATTGCAACAAATGTGGAACTACTAAACTCTTCTTTGCCCCAGACTTTTCTAGTAAGACCAGCCTTCAGGGATGCCACGTCCCAGAAACTAGGGAATAAGGCTGGAGCAAGGAAGATATACCCTTGGTGGAAGAGGGTCAGGTCCAGGAATAATTTAGCACACGAGACGATAGGACCTGATGGGATGCACACATTAGTGTTGAGTGAGCTGTTATAGCAGATCTGCTGTTGCCATTCCAAGACCACTTGCAATAACCTTTAACAATCACGGTGACTAGGAAATGCCCAAAGACTGGAGGAAAGCAAAGGTCACCTGCATCTTCAAGAAGCACAAGGAGGAGGATCTGGGCAACTACAGGTTGGTCAGCCTCACCTCCATCCTTGGGAATATGACGGAGCAGCTAATCCTGCAAACAATTTGCAGGCACATTAAAGAGGAAACAATCGCCAGGAGCAGCCAGCATGGTTTCACCAAGGGAAAGTCATGCTTGACCAACTTGATTAACTTCTGTGATGAAGTCACTGGCTCAGTAGATGAAGAGAGAGCAGAATATATTGTCTACCTGGACTTTAGTAAAACCTTTGACTCTGTCTCTGGTAAGATATTCATAGGTGTTTCTGACTTATGGGCTGGAAATGCAGACAGTGAGGCTGACTGAAAACTAGTTTGAACTAGTTTGGAAAGTACTGTTTTTAAGCGGTTTACATGACAACACTTCAGAACTGTTCAAAAAAGTGCAATGAAACTGATGAATTTGAAGCACAGTGATGAAAGAAAGAATATACCTTTTTGAAAAAAAAAAAAAAGAAAAAATTTAAACAAAACTTTTTTCCCTAGCATTTTGTGGCAAACAAGATCACATAATGTATTTCCGTTCAGAGAATGAGCAACACCCAGTGAGGAGGACAGGAAGGTTTATCTGTTGAAAACCATAGGTAACTGATTAACCACGTTCCAGTCAACTCAAACCAGTCTGTCTTAATGTTCTGTCGCAATTTTTCAGCCTGACAATGCAGTAAATACTTTGTAAAATTTTACAAAGACCTAAGTCTGTCTGATGCAATATTAGCCGTAGTTAGTTGTTAAACAGGAAGTAAACAAGTTGTAAAACAGGAAGTTTCAGCACTGATACTGCAAATGTTAAAACCCGGAGGCAGCAAGTAAAAGAAAAGGTAAAAATAAAATAATAAAGCAGTAAAATGTAACATATAGTTTTAAGAATTCAAAAATGTTTTCACAAGGGGAGAAGAAATCTGAGAGCAATAATTTTTCCCAATAGCAAGGAGTGATGAAAAGGCAGCATGTTGTGATGGGTCAAGAAAAAAGAAAGAGAACATCTTGCAATGCTTTAGGGAAGGAGCTGTGGAGAGGCTAGCCCCAGCAAATATAAAAGCACCAAGCAGCTGAACAACAATCATTTAGCCCTGGAAGAGAGCACAGGGCTAAGGTCTGAAAATCTGCTCACAACAGTTTTACTTTCCCATTTCAGCAGGAAGCACTCGACCTCCTGCAGCTGAGAAAAAGATCCTTCTCACCTGGAGAAACCCACAGAGCAACTGGTCAACTCTTTTAAAACACTTTGGAGTGTGCCTGTGAGGAACATGTCAGTATACTTATGCCACATTTTTGCAATTTATGTAAATTTCTGTTTCACAGTATGAACTCACAAAGCTTTAGACCTTCTCTTCTTCTAGACAGAAATGCCTTCTTATATGTCGTACAGAAATGGATCCTAACAGTGGTCATTTAATTTCTTTCACATTAAACATTTTTGTCTATTATCAATTTTATTAAACTGCCTACATGGAGACTGTCTGCCTTACAGAGATGGTTTATATGCATCTATATTAAAAAAGAAGATAAAACAAAGAGCCCAACCACACACAATCCAATCTCAATAGAGGAACAGTATCAAAACCACAATTTAAAGTGCCGTTCCTTTTGTTGGACTTAATTGCAATGAACAGTAACACAGGCAAATAAATACATTTAAACTCTCATGTCTTTACTGCACTGCTCTCTTATGCTTTGAATTTACTTGTACGGGTAAAAAAGGGATTCCCCCCTTGAACATAGGGACACTGCTTAATAACAGTGCATATGAATCATACTTTTTGTTGCTGCTCGGTAGGACAGGACAGCACTGATGTGAGCCAAGTGTTCTTGTGTTTTGCGTTCTGATGTTAAATGCCAGGACAAAAAAACAATAAAGGACGTACAAAAACCTGGAGAGATTCATGGCCACCAGCAAATATTCTAAGTCACTCTTACTGGAAAAAGTAATGATACAACATACAGCATGTATCAGAACACAGAGGAAAAGGTTATATAAGTTAGAAGATTCAGAACACAGTATTTAACTGGGTGAAAAGTTCAATGACTACCTTTTCATTTCATATTTATTCTGTATTAATATTGCTAAAATAAGCAGTTAAAGTTCCTTTGTGAATTAATGTGAATGCTAAATGACTTCACTGGTCATTAAGTGGTTTATTTGTGAGGAGTGCTTTGTAATTGACACAACAAAAAATACCCCATACATGCGGGTTAAGCTTTATTTGTGCCTTCAGTTAAGTCAGTGAACTTAGACATTAAAAAATAAGTAGTTTATGAACAGCAGCACCATAGTCTTACTCTATAATTTGTGTGCATTTTGTATTTTAGAGCTATTTTTATGTTTATGATTTATATGCTTTATTCTATATCACTGCAATCTGACATTGTAAGAAAATCCAAACAGCTAACTAAAATAAAATACCTTGAAAGGCTGAAATTATATTTACAACAGTGATCCACAGTGCTTTCGTAAAGATGTTTGCACTTTATTAAGCAACAGCGTAACTGGCAACCATTTTCAGTAGTGATTAGACATCAGTGACCATATGTTACTCATTCCTTTCCCCCAGCTCAGCAGGATGGTAGTTGGTTTCATGCTGGGTTCGATCCCCGCCCTCTTAGCTTCCCATTTTTAGGCTCAGGAACATTGTTTTGCTTCTCTGAGCAAGGAGGTAGCAATCTGAGGGTGCAGGATAGGGGTAGGAATATGTGAGGCACCATGATGCAAAGCACGGCAGCACACAGCTGGCTATGCAGTTGAAGTTAGCTATTGGGGAAAGACTGGGGTAGCTCACACCCTCCTCAAAACAAGCCTGACACAAGAACCCAACTGCATGAGGTCCTCTAACACAGTTTGTCTTCTGCTCCAATCATACTGTACCTTACAAAGAATATGTTGAGGAAAAATAAGGACTAACATGCTCTTATCAGATCCTAACCCATTTAGTTTTATGTACAGGTTCAGAAAAATGTATCTGGCATAGTACCCTATAAAGAGCTTTTGTTATCATCTTCATTTAGACCTGCAACAAAGATACATGTTGCTTTTGTTACTCATTAGAGAACAAGAGCCAGACATCCTGTGTCCTGCTGCAAGATTCACAATAACACAAGACTTTTAATGTAATGAAGCGAAGAGAAGCTGAAAAATCTTCTTTGTAAACCTATCAAAAATTTATCTACAGTCTTTTCCAGGTTCAAATACTCACACGGAGCTCAGGGCTCTGCTCTGAATGTGCTGACTTGGAAGGTCCAAAACAAGCTCCTCTGATGGCCTTTGATTTTCTACAGTAAGACCTGTGTCATATTGTTTTCTGTCTAGAAGCTCAGATAAGAACCTGAGCAGATCTGCTATAACACATTAATTTACTCTAGAGGTTTCTCAGGTTGGATCTATATTCACTTATGGGGTGTATCAGGGAAAGCTTCCAATAATGTGGCTTCTCACTTCCTATATTTCTGGACAGAGTTTTTCTTAAAGTTCAGGTATAAGTTTCCTGCAAAAAGTACATACAAATTTGACGACATGACCATTTATGAACTCTAAACTGAATTTAGGACTCTGTCCAGGTCCAACAATATGTGATGTTGGGTAAGTAAAATTACTGCAAGGGAAACACATCTGATAACCCCTGATCCTTTATGTAAATAGTTCAGAGTGGTCAGTGCCCCATGTCCCATGGTCAATGCCCCAAGCCTGTCAGTATTTAAGAGGCATTTGGACAACACCTTTAAAAATATACTTGAACTATTACTCGTCCTTGAAGCTATCAGGTATGGGACTGTATGACCATTGTAGGTCCCTTCCAATCAGAACTATTCTATTTTTTTGTAGTCTAGCAATAACCTGAAGATGAGAAATATTAAATTACTCCACAGAACTTAGATGCCGGCTGGAGTAATGTGCAACTCTCCACCTGCTTGCTTGCAGATTTCCCCCTGTAGGAGTTACAGCACAGGGTAGGGCAGACTCACCATAAACCGGGGTCAGGATGCAGTCAGCGTGCAGCCACGGACAGTACTTTAAGCATAGTATAAAAGGTCTCTCATGTTCCTCTATAAGGCTAGTCAGTTGTGAAGGATAAGCTGTATGTTGTAGTCCACATGCTGGAGGAAAGGGATGCAACCTGCTCTAGTGGAAGGTGTCTCTGCTCACAGCAGTGCATTTGAAAATTAATAATCCTTAAGCTTCTTCTAACTCAAATCGTTCTATGATTCTGTGACTGTTTATTTATCCTCTTAAAAAAGAAATAACCAAGATGTAATTGTAGACAAAGAGTGTCTTCTGGCTTCATAATGCTTCAGTAGCAAACCTCTGCCTAAATATTAGCTCCTCTAGATAGCTCTGAAATCACCTTGAGGGCCTTTTTCTTTTCTTTATCTGTTTTCTATTGTCTTTTTAAAAGACAATAGGTTAAGCAAAAACTCCTAGTAAAACTGTTAATGGTAATCTGAGACATATTTACAGAATCAGTGGCTGCATACACAGATCAAAAAGCAGGTATACTAAAATTGCAACCCCTAACAGAAGGCTGGTGATAGTAAATGATTATTATCCTCAGTAGTACCTCTGTTGGTAGAGTGCATGCTGTCTACAGTCTCAAAAAAATCCCAGAGGTTTACATATATATAGAGAGAGATCTTCACAAGACTATGGGTTCTGCCCTTATTTATTGGTTGGAAGAGCTATTCTAACATGAAGTCTGATGTTAAAGGAAAGAATATTTAACTGAAGCAATTCGGGTTTTGCCAGAAGCTTTTAAAACATAAACACATTTACTTAACACAAACAAAGCATTCTTCATCAAGGGCTAATAGGTAAGTTACCTAGTTCTACTATTATTTTTAACCTATGATATAAATGTTTGCTTACTTAATTGTATGTGGCAATATTTGATCCAGATTCTTTCTAAATACAGCCTTGAAAATGATGAGGATAAGTCCTATAAGGAGTGGTAGAGGGAGTTGGGATTGTTTAGCCAGGAGGAGACTCAGGGGTGACCTTATCACCCTCTACAACTGCCTGAAAGGTATGAGTCTCCCTCTTCACCCTCTTCACAACTAGTGACAAGATGAGATGACACAGTCTCAAACTCTAGCAAGAAAGGTTCAAGTTGGACAGTAGGAGGAACTTTTCCACAGAAAGGGTGATTAGACATTGGAACGGACTGCTCAGGGAGGTGGTTGAGTCACCATCTTAGGAGGTGTTAGAGAAAAGACTGAGTGTGGCACTTAGTGCCATGGTCTAGTTGACATGATGGTGTTTAAAGCTTGGACTCGATGTTATGAGGATTCTTTTTCAACCTAACAGATTCTGTGATTCTGTGAATTCAGTAATCAGTGCAACTTTTTTCTTTATGATATAGAAAGCTTTAACTGCTGTTTTCTCTGTGCAAAAGGCTTCATAATTGCAGAGCAGCAGAATGTTTTCCTGCCTAACAGAAACAGAAAACAAAACCCTTTAGATTTTGTTGTGCTAGTGGAAAGATGGAATTTTTAACCCACAATAACTGATGCAACTTAGTAATTGCATGGGCTGTAACAAGCAGTAAAGATTTAAGGTGATTCCACTTGAAGACAGGGGTTTTCAGATGTGTGTAATAAAATCACTGGGACCATGCCAGCTAATGTAGATTACTAATAGCATTAAATAATGTCTTAGTAGTCATAATTTATCTGTTCTTTACAGACTCACCTCATCTCTACAAAAATGGGGGAAGGAACTGGATCACTAGTGCTCTGAGCATTAACTTAGATAAAAACAGACAAACAAAGAAAAATGCACTAAATATGCCAAACAGATAAGGATCCTAGAACTGTATCTACCCTAAAGCAATAGCAAAGATTAGATATTAAGTACAACTTTTAGTACACAAACATTACTGTAAAAATAAATTCCAGAATGTGGTTCAAGTATTTATAGAATTCAGAAGGTGAATCCTCCTGCCACAGACTTTGTTAAGGGGTACAGACTGAACAACTTTTTCAAACACAAACACAGAAACTTCCTTATCTAGCTAGAACTTGTGCTCTGTGGTTCTGCCAACCTGTGAAAATGAACTGCAGAGAAAATCAGTTATTCCTAAAATTACTGTTATTTCAATTGTCTTCACACAGTGTTATTTAAAATATACTAGTGTTTATTCTGGAATAAGAGCATGTGCCTATGAAAGTGGTCTGAAAAATTACTCTGTAGTGCCTGCTACATTATTTTGATATTTAGGGACTAGAACTTCCAATGAACACTAGACAATATAATGTTTTTTTGTAATAGTTTCTCATATATATCAAGAGAATACAAAACACATTATCACATTATCTTCTTTTTTTAAGTAAGTGGGCTTGCAGGTAGTAGGCCCATTCTGGTCTGGGTCGCCGGTGGCTGGTCAGCAGTGCCCAGCAGGGGAGAGAAAGCACTGAATGGCATCAGCCCACTGCTTCACCTGATGTGCCCACCCTGCTGTTCCTGCTGTAAGGAGGGCGCTGACCCCAGATGAGCCACTGGAACTGCTCTGTAAGCTCCTGCCCTCCTGGGAAGGACACCATCTTGTCCCTTCGTCCTTCAAGCCACGTGGCCACTCCTAACAGGTGTCATCTTGGGAAGAGTATTTCCAGCATTTCGGCTCTGCTGACTCACATCCAACTTGTCATTGACCAGGATTCCCAGGTCCCTTTTTCTGTCTCGGCTTTCCAGTGTCTCATTTCCCAGTCTGTCCATACATCCAGGGTGGCATCATCCTGGCCAGAAGGTCTATAGTAGACTCTCACTTTATGTATTTGCCCCTTGGTTCTAACCCACAGGCTGTCAACTGTGCCATTGCCAACTGTGAGCTCCATACATTCTATCCCTTCTGTTACAAACAGTGCCACCCCCCAGCCTCTTCTGCCCTGCCTGCCACTCCTAAAGAGCCTGGAACCATCGTCCAACAGGGCACTCCGGTCACAGGACTCATTCCACCAGGTTTCACTTATGCCAGTGATGTCAAATCTCTGGGATACAGCAAAAGCTTTGAGCTCCTCTTGTGTTTTCCTCATGCTGTGTGCACTAGTGCAGAAACATTTCAGGTATGGTACATTGTAGCCAACACCCCCTGAAGTAGATTGAGAGATCCCATTGCTCATCACTGTTAAGCCTGGTATCTTCCCTTTCCAAATTAGTTTAATGCTCTGTCAATGAGCTCCAATACCTCCTGTGATAGAGCTCTTTCTTCCCTCTGATAAAGATGTATCCCATCACATGTCAGTAGACCAGGTGCTGAATAGATCATCCCATGATAAAAAAGCCCCATATTTTTTCAATTACACCAGCCTCAGAGCCATACATTGACCCAATGAATCTGCCTATTCCTATCAATATTATTCCTAATAGGGAAGCAATTTCTGAACCACTTTCTGTTTTATTGTGTCAAACTGAAACCAGAAAAAGAAACTGAAAACATTCCAAATTAATTTCCAACTAACCCTCCTGCACAAAAATTGCTTTTAGACAATAATGTATTTGACAGGTTATTAAGACACTAAGGAATTTTCAGGTTCAAAAATAATGTCTTCTACTGTACATTCTACAACAGTGAGGAAAGCTTGTCATATGTAATGATCATACTGCATTTTTAATTACAGTTCAGCTGGTATCCAGACCACTCTATATACCACTAGTCGAGTGCCAAAAAATGCTGCAAGAATAGAAAATCTTCTGTGACTTCATAAGACGTATACTGTATACTGCTGTGCACTGAAGGATTCCTCTCAAATCATAACTCACATACAGCACTCAGCATGAGAAGGATAAATACCCATGGCTTAATAATTTTTTCTGAAATTGTTTTAAATACTGGATATGCTCCTGCCACTCATTGCACAAAGACTACTTTTATTTGATGTGACAGAATCAAAGAACTTCAGATCTACATTCTTTAAAAAGAGCTATTTCTAAGCTGATAGCTGCCTAGCCCAGTTTACATTCCTTCTCTCACGACTGCAGCTCCTCTACAGGTCAGTTGGTGCACAACTTAGAGCTGTTAAAGTTCAGCAGGCCCAAAATGAAGAATATTTCTCGTGTGTGTGGTAATTCTGCAGGCAAAAAGAAGTTGACAGAACACAGGGTTCTGAAAATCAGCTTTGCAAAGTATATACTTAGATCACACATACAATGAAAACAGGCTGAGCGGAGCAGCTTTGTATATGGGAGCACATGTAAAAAAGCAAATACCCTCTCTGCTTAACTGATAGTTCTAAAGCAATTAAGCACATTTACTTTCAAGTCAGGAACAAGAGCACTTTTTCTGCAACCTCTCTTTTTCTAGGCACATGCAATTATCCTTCGTATCTTTTATTGCAATGCCAGCCAAACATATTTGTCTTAAACACTCACACATCTCAAACCTGTCTCCTTACAGTTTGCTCTTGTATTTAGTTTCAACATCTTTCTTGTTCCTACAGAAACAGGGATGTTTTTGCTGTGACCAAGTGTTTCATGCTTGACTATACTAATAATAGCAACTGCTCTCCTCAGACCCCTCACACGTGTTAAATTAATCAACACCAGAAGGTCATATGTACATAAAGCAGCTTATTAATTTATTAACTGAAATTACCTCATCACCATGTTTTGATTTTCTGTTTCTTCTTAATATGTTCATGCAGTCAAATACTATCACTGAAATATCTTCTGAACTCCAAACTTGCATTGATTACATGCTACTTGCTTTTTGACACCACAGCAAAACTGTATTTTTTCATTTCAAAGAAAACAATTACCTTAGCTCCTCAGTTAATCTCATCTGTGGAGGCACATTCCAACACTCTCGCTCCCTCCACCTCCCCATCATGCCACCCACCTCCAGGCCACATTTGCCAATAGCCCAAACGCATGTCCACAGGCCCACTGGCACAGTGAGGAGAGAATTTCTGCCATGCATGGCCATCGCCTATGTTGTGTAATGTCAGTCTTAATTTGTATTGTGTCTTCTACACAGATGTGACATCATCTGCCTTATGCTTTAAGTCAGCTGAATATGAGCTAGGTCCAGATAAAAGCTGCATAGTTTGGCTTACATTGTGTAATACTTGAGAAAATAAATCTTGTTGAGAGACCAAGTCCCACATTAGTATGAATACAAAGCCACTCTTAACTGCAGCTAAACACAGCTGCCCTGAGTCCAGTTTGAAGCAGAAGAAATGTATACTTATCTCTGCCAGGAAAGGAATTAATAGGCATATCCTTACTTTCCAAGGTCAGACAAATAAAATGTCCCTGGGTAAGATTAGGTTCCTATGCTTCATTTTTCACATTGCATGGCCACCTGGATGGGAATTTTTAGGAGACCCACGGACTTTTTCAAAAGAACCAGGTGGGAAGCTGGGAAGGACCAGGGTGAGCGCTGTGTTGGTGGAATGGCTCACCCTGGCCCCCTGGTGCCTTAAATCAGTCTCTTTTCCAGTCCAAAATGGTGTATGCTGACCACGTGGCCCCACTGGAAACATTAAAGTGCAGGTACATGCCTGGAGGAGAGTCCCAGGGAACAGGAGCAGATAAAAGAATGGTGACACATGTGCCAAGCTTGGGTGTTCCAGTTCCCTGGATTTAAAAGCAGCTAAGACCACACTGGATCCTCAGGTGGTGACTATACACATTTCTCTCTCCTTTTCATCCCTTTCTCTCTTTTTTATCCTACCTTCTTCTTCTCAAAAGTTTCTGTTACAAAGTTTGCAAGTAAAATTTTGTTTTGAACCTCTTGAGAATTTTGTTGTTTCTCCAGCACACAGCCCAGAGTAAATGACAAAACCTTCCTCTAAACCTGCCAAGTGGACCAAGGCATAACAGAGTCCAGGAAAAAGTATTGGGCAAAAAAAAATAGGGATCTCCTAAAATTTCCCCACAATTTCAGGCTTCCACGATGGCTCCTTTGGGTCACTGGCAATAGACAAAACTGACTATTTGGTGAGGTAGCAAATTTGTGTAAAGCACCTAATCAGTAAAGAAATGCAGAAGTTGAGGGATGCTATCTGCTTCTTCAGTTCTTCATTACTAAAAATGTTGGCAAATTAGAAGTTTTATCTAGTTTCTCCAACTGTGTTGCTGGTGTAAAAAACCGTATTATCTTGTCCTACAAATTGTGCTGTGAGCGAAGTGCAGCTACAGCAGTATTACTGCATGAAACATGATATAACTTTGCGTATCCCTCTGAACATGTACATCTCTGCCTTTGACTGGATGTAAGCATACGGCATGAACACACAGAATCAGGCAAATGGATTAAAAGACTTGGTGTGCAGCATATGCCAGGCTAAACCTTTCCTACACAGACCCAGATCCCTCACTGCAGATTTTCCTTTGCTTCTCTGATTTGCACACAGCCTACAACCAAACTCAGAATAATATTTGGAAGCAATGTGAATGTAAACAAAAAACATAAGGTCTACTTTTTACTCCACAGGATTAGTCATTTAGACCATTCCTTGTTGTGAAGTATAAATGTATATAATTGAAAAAGGTTTTATTTTCCTGTGTTTTACTGCATTTTTGAGTCTTGAGTAGAAATGTCAAACTCTAAGGTTACAAAAATTAGTAACTATGCAGAACAAATGATCCCAAAATTCTGTTCATAGTTTTTCCCTTTCACAGTCTCAACCCTGTTACTTAATGCTTTGTTTGCTAGTATCTGTAGCATATTAGAGATATTGATATGACTGCTTAAGACAGAGCATCAATTCAAAATGTTTTAGAGACTAAAATACGAAGTTCCCTTTCATTGTCTCCTTAGCTAAATTATTTGTAAATAAAATCCACATGGAATAAGTATAAAAATCCCACACGAATGAAATTTAAGAAATGTCAGTCTTCTGAGTATTTGGATTGGAGTATGGGTAAAGACTGCCTCTCAGTGGGCACATCTGTTTGTGTCAAAACGAAAGTCACCTAAGTAACTGTGAGTCCATCATATGTGTTCTAGTGAGTTTGTCACAGTCTAAATAAATAAACCTGAAGGAAGATTGCCATCAAGCATTTCCCAGGAAATTCTGCAATTCCTATGATTTACTGTACTGTTGTGCACTATTACATGTATCTTAACAGAATCACAGAATCAATTAGGTTGGAAAAGAACTTTGACATCATCCAGTCCAACCTCTGGCTGAAAACTACTATGCCAACTAGACCATGGCACTAAGTCCAGTCTTTCCTTAAGTGACTCAACCACCTCCCTGGGCAGCCCATTTCAATGTTTAATCAGCTTTTCTGTGGAGGAATTCTTCCTAATGTCCAATCTGAATCTCCCCTAGTGCAGCTTGAGTCTATTTCCTCTCATCCCGTTGCTAGTTGTCTGGGAGAAGAGACCAACCCTCACCTGGCTAAAACCTGGAGTTGTAGAGAGTGATAAAGTCACCCCTGAACCCCCTTTTCTCCAGAGTAAATAACCCCAACTCCCTCAGCTACTCCTCACAGGACTTGTGCTCCAGACCCTTCATCAACTCCATTGCCCTTCTCTGGACACACCCAAGCACCTCAATGTCCTTCCTAAAGTGAGGGACCTAAAACTGAACCCAGCACTTGAGGTGTGGCCTCACCAGTGCCCAGTACAGGGGGACAGTCCCTGCCCTGCTCCTGCTGGCCACATATTTCTGACCCAGGCCAGGATGCCACTGGCTTCCTGGGCCACCTGGGCACAGCTTGCTCATGTTCAGCTGCTGACAACCAGCACCCCCAGGCCCTTTTCTGCTGGGCCACTTTCCAGCCACTCTGTCACCAGCCTGTAGCTCTGCATGGGGTTGTTGTGGCCAAAGTGTAGGACCCAGCAACTGGTCTTGTTGAACCTCCTGCCTTTGGTCTCAGTTCATATTTTGAGCCAGTTACACAAAATGGAATTCCTACACTTAAGATACAGGCGTCTTTTCCGAGAATAAAAAGGATTTTTTTTTAAGCTGCACACATTAATAGTGATCTTTTCTTCATATTCAAGTATACTTAGGTTAATTGTATACCTTTTTTCTTTTTTTCCCAGAAAATATGAATGTCAGAAGAGGTCTTGAAAAAAGGCCATGAACTAATCATTTTACCAGGAGCATTAACTCATTTCACCCTAACCAAGACCGTGGGTAGATAGCTAGTGCTCTGCTCTCAAAACCCCTAACTTACATTACATGTCTTTCAAACAAAATTAAAGAATGTTTGCTTTGACTGGAAAACTAAAATCAAAAACAACTACCAAAACAAAATAAAAGCAAGCAAACAAACCAACAAAAACCCAACAAAACAAAACACAAAAAAAATGTGTAAGGGAGTAAATAAATAAAATAAAAATAAAATAAAATAAAACCAGCAGGCAATCACTTCTGTAATACTCTGATGACAGTGAGTATGTGAAAACAAAGACAATTCTGAAGAGATTACTACAAACTAAAAGACCAAACAACTCTTTATTATCTTTGGTAGCATATTCTACTGTTTGACAGAACAACATATTTTATTTCGTGTTGAAGTAAGCAGTTCAACAGCAATGACATAAAAGTGAGACGAAAATTAGTACATTTTTATAATTGTAGTGTCATTTTTTCCTGTGCTTGTCTCTGAATTTTGATTTTTCTGTATCACAGTTTTACTACACTAATCTCTATCTTCTTCCAGAAACGTAGTGCCTTTGAAAACTCATTATATTGTATTCAATCCCACACAACTTCTTAGTCCCAGGAAGCACTTTTGCAAGTATCTACCTTCACTCAAAGGCTTTTTGTTTTCACTACATTTAAACAACATGACAGAACATGCCAAACAAAACCAAAACTGCTATTTGCTTTGGGATCAGACTAAATGATGCAGGAAGGGATGGTTGGCACAGATGTTGGAGAGGGAAGAGGCATTAAGAAAAAATTAAAGGGTGAAATAAAGTTGCAGAGGATTGGAGCAATGCTGATTGGACAGTTTCCAATGCAGTATTTCTATTAAGTCTGAATCAGAGCACAGATGGAGAGGAAAAGTCCTAGGTTATGCCTCCAGGAGAAGCAAATCTTCGAAGCCCACCTGTTTTCTTGAAGCCCAGATGTTTCTAGGCTCAAGTCCTGTGATTACAAGACATTTTTGAAACAGAGTTTGGTAATGTTCTTTGCGCGGGGCTGACAAAAATATGAGCTAGCTGGCACCTCTGAAAGGTTAGCAAACCACAGAACTTGGAGGACAATGCAGTTTAAACATGCACTTGGTATTAGGGCACTGCTGGGCAGTGCAATCTCAAGCACTATGCTCCAAGAGCAGTCAAGCAGGTTTCCATAATTTTTATTCTTCTAAAACCTTTTTTCCTCTAGTCCTGAACTGACCCTAACAAAGGAATTAAGCCAGACTGTCGAAGCATGAGTCACAAAGAAGCTGACTTGAAAATGAATATTCTTTGGCTGCCCCTTTACTCTCCCTTTTCCCACCATCTTCCCTGACTTAAAATCATTGATTTCTTTTCTTCTTGATATCCAGTTTAACAATCAAAATATTTTATTAAAATTAAACATAGAAGAAAGATACTTGGAAGTATAAAACCACCAGATGTAGATACAGGAAAGGGCTACAAAGAAATAAACCAGAAACAACTTCAAAGGACACAGAAAATTAATATTCTTCATGTTTTAAGGAACCACACAAAAGAGGTTACCTAGCCCTTAAAAATTATGATAGTATACAGAAGCAGTACAATTGCATGCAACAATACTTTGGAGTTGACTTTTCATGTTTAAAGAACCTAGAAAAGAGTTTATTCTCAAACTGACTATCCTCTAAGACAAAAAGCTTGTTTGCAATGTCACAGAAAGTTCAAAACTTATTGCATCTTAGTTAAAAATCACAACAGACCTTCTTCCAAAAAATATTAATAAATTATTAGTTGTGTGATAAGTTAAGGTTTAATTCTCAATATGTTTTTCTCCTCTGGCAGAATAATGTTGGAGGACAGCTAAGTAAAAACATTGCCATGCTGCGAGTCTGCACTTGGCACCTATGATCATCAGAGATGTGCTAGTCTTAGTACGTGGAGCTTTAAGTTATTTTTATTTGAGAATCTTTAGTGTTTTCTGTGGGAAGAACTGCCAGCTATCAGCCAAGTTAAAATATTCTCCACTTGTCTTAAAATATTTTTGCCAGGTAATCAGACAACTATGCTACAAAATGTATTTTGAACTTTCAGTATAGAAACAATATTATTAGCTTTATCCAGTCAGTACATTTAAATGTTTTTCACATTTTTTTGTGCTACTAAAGAGAATTAATTAACAGCTGGAGGTTTGTCAGTTTTGAGACACTGTAATAAATTTGTCATGAGTGCCACCATATAGGTATCTTTCATGCTTTTAATAAGAATGTTAATTTTCTTTCCTTTTGAATTTTAATGTCTTTTTATTTGCAGTTGAAGGAAAGAAAAAGTTATGAAGACCAGTTACAAAGGACTTTGGTATCATCTGCAAGCAGAAGGTGCAGGTGAAAAGATTACTAACTGCTAGGAGACAGCACTTCCCAAAAGAGAGGCCATTGAGTCTGTCAGTGGTGCCCTGGGTACAAAAGACTACCCTAGATGCCAGCAACAGGTAGAAATTTATTCATACACAAAAGGGATGATGAATACACTTTATGGTTGGTTGGCATAAACTCAAATATCTGAAGTGCATAAGCGACAATATGGTGTCTTGGGGTGACTTTATAATGTGTATCCCCTATCGCTACCCTATGCCCACCAATCTTTTCTGTGCCTTTAAACGGAGCCTGAGAAGGACAGAAAACAAAAAACGTTTCAAAGCAGTTGTTTCAAGGACACGGAGATACGCTCCCCTGTTTCTGCGGTACCCTTGGTTTTTTTTNTTTTTTGTTCTTTTCTTCTCTTCTGGACTGTTTCAATAACATCTGAACACATCAGGAGAATTTTCCTGGAGGGCCGGGGGGGTGGGCCCTCGCTGACCCAGCTCCGAGGAGGAGAGAGACCGCACCTACAGAAGGACTCTGAAATCTTCCCAGGTTTTCTCTCCACAGAGAGAGAGATCTCATTATTTAGCATCATTATTCCCCTCCTGTGTGTTTGTTAAATAAATAGCTTTTATCTCTTTCACTTTCCTTCGGGGAAATTTTTTTTTTTTCCCCGAACCTGGGGGGAGGGGTGGTTGCAACCTGACTTCTATCAGAGGATATTTTCCTCCAATTTGTCCAAACTAGGACATATGGCTACTATATTAATGGTATCGTGTTCAGGTATGGTGCAATGTAGTGTAGTATAATGTAGTATATAAGAAGGAAAGGTATGTGTTCTACTGAACCATCTTCCATTTCTCCCCACGAGGAAACTGAAATGAATGTTGCTTTAAAAAAGAAAGAAAGACCAAGTGACTGAAAAATATTCTTGCAGTAATATGCACTGAGTACAGGTATCAAATTAGGAAGTGAAATTATAATAGCAAACGCTGTCAGTGCCAGACAAGAGTTCATCTCACCTAAAAATTCAGTGACAAGTGAAGTTTCTGAAATTCCAGAAAAGATTTGCATGAAAGTATGTTTGGTTTATATAGGCACTGTGACTTCAAATATGGCTTTTGCCTACCAATTTAGAAAACATAACCCGTAAATCTGCTGCTCTTTGCACAGGCTGGTATAAACAATAGATTCCTTATCACCATTTTTTCCCTGACTAGTGTTTTCTACTGCAGGTGAGATATGGCCACCACTTGCTAAGGAACAGAGTAGTTTGGTGAGACAGGGAGCACAGTTTACTCAGTTTTGACCTCTTTATGTAGCTTGCAAATAAATCTTCAATATTTAACTAAACTCCACCTCATCCCTGCCCTCATCATAATACATTGTAATTGTTCTCTTTTTTTTTCCCCCTAAGAAGGAAAAGGTGGAAGAGCTCTTTCTGAATCCAACATTAACTAAACAATCATAATTTCTATTTATTACATGTGGAGTCCATAGAGAGGAATGTTTTGCAGTGTAATCAGAAAACAATTTTCATCATTTCATACCTTTTCCTACTGGCATGTAGTTTGTCTGGAGACAGGACTATGGCTGTTTCACTCATGAACTATCTCCAGTCTTCACTACTGAAGTAGAAAATATAATTAGGTCTTAAGATACATCAATTTACTGGAGTAGTTTCTGTATTGTAAGTGGTTTATAATTACTGGAGTAGTTTGTATTTTCTAGCATAAAATGAAGAACAAGAGAAGAACAAGAGACTATTTGAAAAATTATGCTTGTGGACACAAACTAATGTTCCTTAAAAATTATTTCCTCCTCCTCCTTTTGCCCCCTTTCCCTTCTCTGGTTAGTGGGAAAACTACCAATGGAACCACTGGCACCAATTCTGCCTGCTTCTGTTCCAGTTGCTAACCAGAAGGAAAAGTCTTCTTTCCTGTGGAAAAAAGGTTGAAGCTTCTGGCTCCAGTATAATTGTTCATAGGTCCCTAAAGTATTCAACTACTCGCTTCACTCTCCATAAATTCATATGCAGAAACAAGAGGAGATATTTATATGTAGCCACAGCATGTTTTTAGCACTGCAAGGGCTACCATAAGTAAAACCTCTCTGGCTTTATGGTTTCAACTTCTTTCTCAAGGGAGAGATTTTTCAGGAAAATAATTCATTGCTTGAGTGGAGGTTATTGGCATTGTTAATTTATGAAAGTCATCATCAATAGTTCAAGAACTCTTTACTTACTCTGGTCAATCAGTAACAGCTAAACCATATTATCAAACAGAATAATTCCAAATCTCCAATAAACTTCTCAGTAGCACACGGAAAATTACAAAGCGTCTGCCCTGTGGTAAGAATTTAGCATCCTATCTACTGTGGAAAAACCTGGGAAAATATATAAGAAAATAAGAGAGGGCTCTGCAGGCAGAATTTTAAACAGTTTCAAGTGAACTATTTTGAGAAACATAAAAAACTCGCCTATATTTACATATATCTATATTAGATTTCAAAGTGGTTACTATTATTTAAGGAACCTTGTATAATTATTAACATCTTAACAATGAATATATACCACCAATTTAGGAACAGGCAAGTAGAATATTGCCTGTTGAATAGCAACCCTGAATAAACCTTCACAGACTTGAATTCCAGCAGAGACTCTCAGAGAGTGAAACTACTTTTTAATGGAAAATTTAACAGAGAATTTGAGCTCTTGTCAATGGGAATCTTTTAAAGTTTAATATAGAAATGCCTCCTCAGAGCGGGATCTTTAAAAGAAAATCCTAATTGATAGAGAACTAAATATCTGGAAAAGCAACTCAGAATGTAGTATAGATCTTAACTTTGGTTATTGTATCAAAGACAAGGTGGGATTATAGACTTGGCAGACAAAAATTGAGATTTTTTTACTAAGAATATTCTTATATTGTGATCTTTTTCACATTAAGTAGATAGAGCATTGGACTGGGGCTGAAGGAACCGAGGTTTGAATCTATCCAGGTGCTGCCCTACCCTAATGTAAAGACTCACAGAAGCTAAAGAATGCTTCTCTGCTTCTCACTGTCTCTATCTGCAACACAGAGATTTCAAATTTTTTTAAGCATTTTGCAATGGGCTGTTCAAAAATTGATGCAAGTATGACATGCTGTAGCTGTGCTTATTTTTAAAACCATCTGTCACTTGAAAGAAAAAGAGACAAGCTGTCATGCTTGAGCCATGCAAGTCTGTATTCAGACCTCTACTGACCTAAGGCTACAAAGATAAATCAGTTATACCATAATTATGAACAGTGGCTAAACAGCAATCTAGATTCCAAAGCCAAAATACAGTTCTCTTTCATGAATATAAACTTCCCCAAATTAAACAAACTAACCTCAAAGGTCTACAGGACCAGAACTGAACATTGTCACCTTTGAGGATCACTTTATGAACATTGTCTTTGATTTGTTAAAGTTCACCGGGCTACATTCATACTGTTTGTTATTAAACATTAAATCTAATTCTGTGGAAAAAAAATACTGGAATGTTAAACCGTGTGCTAGAAGCTTACAATTTACAGCTCTTTTGATACCATTTGGAACATCAGTCTATAAAAATTAGCATACTATTTTCCAGTGGTGCTTTCACTTCTGTTTTTCCTACCATAGCAATAAGAAGATACCAAGGACCTTCCATGCCGGGAAGTTTTCACTTAGCTTCTTCATAGTATTTGACTCAAGAGACACCCAGCTGGATGTAACTTTTTGTGCCAAAACACATGATCAACTTTTGCCCAGAGTTTTGGCTACCTGTACCATGGGCATCACTGCAAAAAGTCTATGCTGACACAGCAATATCAAGAAAAAGGTATGCATGTCATGCATTTTGTATTTGCAACGTGTAAGTAGAGTAGAGATTGAATGATTGATTGATAGATTAACTAAGGTCAGCAGAAGGAATGGTCACACATCATAAGGTAAGAATCTCAGAGAGAGAGCTGAGAAGTGATGCATCTTGGTGGGCCAGAGTGTTGTCACCATTGTGCTCCTCCGTGATGAGTTCCCCTTGCTTAGCAATTTCATCAGTCTGGAAGGCTCAGGTATGGTTGTCTTGTTTCACTGCTGCTTGGCTCTCTACAGCTCTGTAGAGTTAGGATGCTGAGTATTTTTTTTTTAATTATTTTTCTTTACCTGTCTGAGGAAAGTACCTTAACAAGCCACAGTGTACATGAGCTTTTAGTATAAGATCTGAGTTCAATAGATAAACATTAGAAATCTTGCCATAAAGATACTTTCTAGAGAGTTTTTCAACTCTAAATTTCCAACAATGGCTGGTTTGAACCAATAAAATAAAAAGTCCTACCCATTAGAAACTTTGACTAAAATTTTGGGCGCAGCATTTTGATGGGAAAATTATTAACTACATTTTTTTCCAGAGAGCCGTGCTTTTAACCTAGAAATGTCTTCTGGAGATAATTAAGCAGTGCTGCTTTTATTCTTCAGAATGGCTATTCAAGGGTACCACAGCGTCTGTGTCACATATCCAACACAGAAGCTGTTTTGCGCTAACAGCCATTTACACAGGTGAATCCCCTTGAGCAGACAAGTTCTACTTACCCCACAACACCAGAAAAGCCACAGTACACAGGAGCTCCTCCGTCTAAACTCTGTGGTACTAGACTGAGGGATCAGAAGGGATTTAAGCAAAACTCGATTTATTATCCAATCATTGTTAAGCCACAAATGCTAACTGCTTGTCCCCATGTATCTCTAATTCCTCTCTTTCTCTTCCAGGCTGACTCACAGAAAGCCATTCTCTTCCAAAAAAACACTCACATACCGTATCCTCATCTGACTTTTAATCTCTTCTATTCCATTGCTGTTAATCACTATTTCACTGCTTTAAATCTCTGATTTTCACAATGATTTTCTGTTTTACCAATCCTGAATAAATACATAACACAAGCAAACTTTTTTCCAAGTATAGATAGGTTTTACACATAATCAAAATTTCAGTTTATGGAGTAGACATGACCTTCTTTCTATTGTTGTTTCATTGTTTTAACAGTGTGAACAATCAGCTAATTTCTAATAGCTTCTCAAATGATAAAAGTTCTTTGAGCATGACCACAAGTTCACTGAATAATGGTCTGATAAGATTCAAAACACAACACTCTTTTTAATTACCCTGGCAAATTAAAAAAAAAAAAAAATTCAAAATCCCTCCACCTCTGCTTGTTTGTGTGCATAAAGCAGGAAAGTACAACTTCCTTCTTATTTATTCTTGCCATTTATATTCTTATCTTCATATTCTTTTTGGAAACAGAAGCCAGGATCACATAAGGAATACAGGTAAGGCAGCATCTGCCAACCACACAGGAAGGACTGGCAGCATATTTTTGGAAGAGAAGTAAAAATGGAATTCTGTGTGTACTTAGTGAAAATGATTTCCTACATTTCTCCTGACTTCCAGCAGAAACAGTTATTTGGTATTTGAAAAGTAAAAAAAGACCCTTGAATGGTGCTTATACAGAGCCAAGGAAAAACAACATCATGGGCATACAATGTACTTTGCCATCAATCATGATATTACCAGCTGTTTAGGAAAATACTATTATTCTACACTGTTTCTGTTTCCCAGGAAACACAATAAGACTGAACACAAAGCAGACCTCAGCTTGAACTCTGGAAAGGTACAAAGGTGACTTGCCCATGCACTCAGCACATAATTGCTGAATGAGAATGTTTGGGTCTGGAGATGCTGGCACACACCTATATTTACTAATAATGTTCATAAACCCAAGTGCACAGTTTCCAACCTCTTTGCCGGTGAACAATTACCTAAGATGTTCTTTTTAATAATTTTTGTTTGTTCTTTTGAGTACTGAAATATTCACGACTGCAGAAATCACTTCATGCCTGATTTTTACCTCTCTCTCTGTGGTGCTTACAATGGAAGTATGACAAATAGGTGAGGCTCTAAAGACTAAGGTGGGGCCTGTTTGTTTGACCCACTCTAAGATTAGCTAACTTCTTTCCAAATGAGCAAAAGCATTACTGTTGAGCAAAAGAACAATGTCCTGATAGAAATTTGCCTTGTGAGAATGCCAAGTAACAGGCATATATAACATTCTCAAAAGCATTAAATTATAGTACCAGAGAACATATTTAGTAGTGACGGCAGCCTGAATACACTCATGTTTTGTTTGCAGATTCCTGCTTCTATCTGCCCAAACATGGGAAAATTCTCACTCTTTGTATTTAATCTGTAAATATAAGACTATGGCTCAGACATACTAAGTTTCATCAAAAGCACCAAGGACAGAATTGCAAGAACAACTTAGAAATGTTTGACAACAAAATAATGCTATTAAAGGGATTGAAAGAATACATTTTGTCTGCACCACAGCCTGCATTTGCCTTTTGTCTCCAAACACTTTGAGGCACATTACCCAGAAATCAAACACAGCAAATTACTTTCCATGTTGGATACTTAAAATTGTGTTCAGAACTCCAAAACATCAACATCATAACCGATCTCCTTTGTGGTGAAGAAGTGCACCTTCACGGAAAGATCAGGCTTTTCTCATTAGTGAAAAATAAGTTGAAACATACTGCTGTTAACAGTTTAGTACTTCTGTTTATCACAGTCACCGACGTTATCACACCTAATCCTCAAAACTGGATTTAATTTACTATTTCTGATTGGAGAAAAAGAGTGCTAACGATTATAATCACCACTTCTGGAAAATTCCACATGCAGGAATTTTCCATTCTTGCTCGCTGAAATAAATACTTAAACTACAGCTGGCAAGAAAATAAAATCTATTCAAAGATAAGTGAATCCCATCCGTGGAATATTTAATAACCTAGTAGATGTTCAGCTAGGACAAAATAGTCAAAAGTACAAACATCTTGCTCTTTCTCAGTAAATAGCACTAATTCACCTAGGTTATTATACCAACAATGAGCTGCAAAACATTTATGCAGAGTAGAACAGCTTAACCTCAGAGAAAGAGAGACACTTCAGCCGTACATGTCAGTTGTATGAAAACTGACATCACTGGAAAAAAAAAAATTCCTTAAACAAATTCTTAAGCTAAATACAACTTATGCTATCATACAGTAGAAATGCAGGCCAAAGGGAGCAACATTGAAATGACCAAGTCACAACTGTGGGGTTCCAATGAGCAACTCTTGGCTTTAAAGAACTCTTTCAAACTTTAACTAGAGTTCAAACTCTTTTCTTTAAATAGTTAAATAATACTTTACTTTAAACTTATGCTAGTCACATCATGAGTCAGTTCATTTGCAGTTTTACATGACAATTTTAAAGCTACCACTGTGCAATTCTAAGTATTTCAATCCAGGAAAGTCCAATCTGAAGTCAGTTAGGGCCAGATTTTCACTGCCTTATTTCCCTGTGTGTGTCATCCCCTTGACTTCAGCAGCAAACCCTGCAGGATGGATATATTACCAACAAACTATGAAGAGCTTAAACTGTCCTTCACTGGTTTATTTATTTGATATGCATATGTATTTGTATGTATTTTACTATCCTTAAATTTATTAATATAATACTGTGGGGATAACTTAAATAAATGCATGGGATTGTACCTATATGCTAGAGAAAGGATAAAAGTTGCAGCAATAATGATTTTAAGCTGACACATGTTCTAAGTCTGCTCTAGTTTTCACCATCAGCTATTTCTAGCTATCTTTTCCTGATTTCTATATTTCTATATAGAAACTGCATCTGGTTTGTATTCAGTCGTCAGAATTAGAGGAGGTAGTTATATCATGCCAAATCATCTTTTCAAGCATCCCTGCAAAAAATTAATGGATTCATCTTGATAGTACTCCTTATGACTGGAGTATAACTGTGCAGAAAGCCAGACTCTGTGGTAAGCCAACAGATAACTGATTTGCAGAACTAAGTGCCACATTTACTGATACTCCCTCTACTAAAAAAGTGTACAAAGTCTGCTTCGAGATACTGTATACTCTGCAGGAAAAGCATGGGCACCATTCAGTTTCAACATTTTCAATTAAATATATAATTATTGATGAATAATTCATCATAAGTCAATGAAATACAGATTTCAGGAAGCAACTTCAGCTACCATTTTCAACAAGTTGCTGCTTTCTTAGACCACCAAAAAGATGCCATGTTTTCCTGGATTTTTACAGTTTTTGTTAAAAAAACCCAAACAGAATCATGTTCTACTTTCAGTCTTCAGCAAGACCAACTAACATATCAGGAAATTATTAAACTACCATGTTTATGTTTTTATCAAATATATTTGATAAATCCAATCAGCTTATTGCTACATAGTGTCAGAAAAACTGAGCATATCCCCTCTACAGAGCAGAGTGTATGATAGTCCTAAACAGGTTTTTCTTCACTTTGAAAGAGAAAAGCCATCCTAGAGCTCAGCTGTTCACTCGATAAATGTGTGCAAGACAGGAAGCTTGGAAACACCATGCAGGTCAAGCAAAATTTCAGAGTGGCAACAGAGATAAATATATTCTGTATGCAGATAGCCATGTTCATAATTAAAGCAAAATGTGCCATCAGCTGTCACTCAGGATGCTGTGCTACAGTGGTTGAGGCAGACGTGGTAGATAAGTGGTACTCAAGGGATTGAAATGGACCTCCCCCAAGCAGCAGTATTATAAAAATAAAATCAAAACAAAAATTGAAGAACCTCTATATGTGATTGCCTGGCACATAGCAGAAGGGAAACAATATGAATTTTGTCAAATCAAAGATCTGAAGAGAAGAAGGTTTAGGAACTATTCTGGTTATCAGAAGTAGAAACTTTAGGAGGCTACCTGCAATCAATTTTTTGAATACTCTGGGATTGCAATTCGAAGTATTTATATTTAATTTTCGCCAACACAGTTTGATTCAGTAACATCCTCTCTTCCTGCCAACAGCAAAAGTTCCTGTCATACATAATGAATCAAGGAAAATCTGCTTGGTTTTCATATTAGATAGTTCTTTTTTTTTATATTATTACTACACTTTTTTCAAGCCAGGACCATAATAAAATGTTTGCTTTTGATCCATGGTATACCCATTAAGTGGTGAACACATAGGACTCATGCTAAGTAGATTGGCAGAACAGAAAACGGAGCGTTAAGAAAAACAGTACAAGGAAGTGGTGTGGAAAGATACCCTCTGTGGAGGCAGAACAGGAAATCTGGCTGAAAGCACAGGTTTTGGGAGAGATAGCTGTGGAACTGAAGCTAAGGAGACCAGTGTCCTGTTCACTGACTGAAACACTGCCTGGATGGCTAGACCCAAAGTGTAGTGGTGAATGGAGTTACATCCAGCTGGGACCAAGTGCCTTTAATGTCTCTATCAAGAATTTGGACAAGGGGATCAAATGCACCCTCAGCCAGTTTGTGAATTATATCAAGCTGCATGGGAATGTTGATCTGGTGGAGGGCAGGAAGGCTATACAGAGTGACCTGGACAGGCTGGGTTGATAGGCCAACACCAACAGTATGAGTTTCAACAAGACCAGTTGCCAGGTCCTACAACCCCATGCAGAGCTACAGGCTGGGGCAGAGTGGCTGGAAAGCTTCTCAGTATAAAAGAACCTGGAGATGCTGGCTGACAGCATCTAAACATGAGCGAGCTGTTCCCAGGTGGCCAAGAATGCCAGTGGCATCCTGACTTGGATCAGCAATAGTGTGGCCAGCAGAACCAGAACAGCAACTGTCCCCCTTGTACTCAGGACTGGTGAGGCCACACCTCAGATCCTGTGCTCTTCACTGAAAGAAAGACATTCAGGTGCTAGAGTGAGTCTAGACAAGAAAAACTGAGCTGGTGAAGGCATTGGAGCACAAGTCTGATGAGGAGTGGCTGAGGGAGTTGGTGAGGCTCGGCCTGGAGAAAAGAATGCTCAGATGGAACCTTGTCAGTGTCTACAGATGCCTGAAAGGGGCTTGTAACCAGGTGGGGGTTGGTCTCTCCTCCAAGGCAACAAGTGACAAGTTAAGAGGAAATGTCCTCAAGTTGCCAGCGGAGGTTTACACTGAGTATTAGGAAAAATTTATTCACTGAAAGTCTTGTCAAGCCCTAGAATGGGCTGCACAGGGATATGGTGGAGTGACCATCCCTGGAGGTATTTATAAGACATGTAGATATGGCACCTGGGGACATGGTTTAGCGGTGGACTTGACAGTGCTGGGTTTATGGTAGGACTTGATCTTACATGTGTTTCCCATCCTAAATAATTCTATTACTCTGTACTGATTTCAATCAGAAGGAAACACTACTCCTTTTTGGTTTTTTGCTTATTTTCTCCATGGAATTAATTTTTCAATAACTTAATTTTTTTTTGGAAGAAAGTACATCTTTAGCAAAGTTAAGCAACTGTTTTCACTTTCGTAAGTTGCTTGATTTTATGGCATAATGTTAGCTTATTTTTGATATTTTAGCAGTAATATATCACAATGCTATGTGATGGCCTCAAAAGATTAAACAGCTACATACAGCACAGAGAACTGAATGATCTGCAGATCTAGGATTTTTTGTTCTATCAAAAAATGCTACTGGTTTAGGTCACAATCTTGGGTAAAGAGATGATTCACGATCTTCTTTTTAGCTGAGAGAATGAAACCTTGACAGTGAATTCTTGGAAAGTTAATTTTACTTTAAATTATTGAACATTTTTCTAGAGCTTAATTACTGTTGTTTAAGGGATGAAGTTGGTTCTGATCTCATACTATAAAAATAGCTACTGAAATACATTAACACAGGTATTTCTGTGTATGAAGCAATTTTTTTTTTTAACAGCTTGATATTGTTTGGGAGAGGGAGTTGAGGAAATTTGACCATATCTGAATTACGCCAAAGGCTAGACTTAATCATTTGCACAAGAAACTAAAAGTTCCACTGCAAATTAACTGAGATTGTCAATTTAAATAGTAAAGACAAAAGCAATTACGTGTGAAAACCAAAAAGCTTCAGAATTATCAAGGTATCTCAACACAGTCTATATTTAAGAAACCTACAGAATGTGCTATAACATTAGTAATATTTTATAAACTATTGAAGCTATTATTGCACGTCATAGAGACTACTGGCAAACATTCACAAAACTAGGCTTCATTACTCTCTTTAAATGTTCATCACAGTTGGAAAAGGCAGGCTTTTAAATGCAATTAATGCTTTGTATTATGGGGAAAGCATAGTTAAGATGCTAGTCTGAGGTCTAGGAGTACAGTGAATGCCCAATATCACCATAACTACCATGTGTGACCCTAAGTAGGCAACGTAACATTAAAACCTAAGAACCAGATTCCAGCCCTAAGATGTAGATAAGATCCAGCTGCCTGGATCTTCTGCTGGGTCCCTACTTTGAAATAGGTGTCTGACCTCTCTGTCGGGAAGATAGCTCCAAACAGACACGCTACAAATGGTTCTCCAAGGTGGACAATCAAGAGACAAGGACACACTTTGGTGCATACCAGCCCGTGCTGGGGTGGGTCTTGATCCCATCACTGCCACAGTCTCCAATGAATGTACTTCACAGCTCCCAGCATTTTGAGCACAGACTGCACATAACATATTCTCTATCAACAAGAAACATGGAAGGGAGAAATCTCTATGAAAACTCATCTCTTATCAGAAGTTAGGCTTGCAGTTCAGCGTTGTAGGAAGGTGTTTATATTATCAGATATTATTAGGTCCATGGGACCTGATAAGATTCATCTGTGTGTCCTGAGAGAATTAGTAGACTAAATTGCTAAGCCACTACCCATCTTTTTTTTAAATTGTGGTAGCCAGGTGAAGCTCCCAGTGATTGGGAAAAGGGAAATCTAACCCTCATTTTTAAAAAGGGGAAAGTGCAAGGACTGGGGAAGTACAGACCAGTTGAAAACTATGCTAAGGCACATGGAAAACAAAGCGGTGGTTGGTAACAGCCGTCATGGCTTTACGAAGCTCAATACTGGTGACCTTCTAAAATGGGCTACACTGCTGATGGATGGAGCAGAGCAACTGACATTGTCTACCTGGACTTACGCAAAGCGTTTGACACTGTTCCACATGATATCCCTGTCTCTGCGTTGAAGAGACAGGGATTTAGTGGATGAAGAACTGTCTAGATGGCCTCACAGAGAGTTGTGGTCAATGACTCATTGTCCATATGGAGACCAGTGATGAACAGTGTTCCTAAGAGGTCAGTACGGTTCATAATTTTTCTTGGTGACAAGGACAGTGATATTGAGTGCACCCTCAGCAAGTTTGCTGGTGTGACACCAAGCTGTGTGTTGCAGTTGACAGGCTGGAGGGAAGCGATGCCATCCAGAGGGACCTTGACACACTTAAGACGTGGGCCCGTGCAAACCTCACGGAATTCAACAAAGCCAAGTGCGAGGTCCTACACTTGGGTCATGGCAATCCCAAATGCACCCATAGGTTGGGCAGAGAATTGACTGAGAGCAGCCCTGAGGAGAAAGCCTTGGTGGTGATGGTTGATGAAAAACTCAACGTGAGCCGGCAGCGTGCGCTCACAGCCCAGCGAGTCAAACGTGTTCTGGGCTACACCCAAAGGAGCGTGGCCAGCAGGGCAAAGGAGGTGCTTCTTCCCCTCTGCTCTGCTCTTGTGGGACCCCATCTGGAGTGCTGTGTACAGCTGTGGTGTCCCAACAGAAGGAGGACATGGAACCATCGGAGCAAGTCCAGAGGAGGGCCAAGAAGTTGATAAGAGGACTGGAGCATCTCCCCTATGAAGACAGGTTGAGAAGGCTGGGGCTGTTCAGCCTGGAGAAGGGAAGGTTGCGTAGAGACCTCCTAGCAACCTGCCAGTAACTGAAGGGGGCCTACTGGAAAGCTGGAGAGGGACTCTTTATCAGGAACTGTAGTGACAGGACAAGGAGTAACAGTTACAAACTGAAGGAGGAGAAATTTAAGTTACGTATTAGGAAGAAATTTTTCACTGTGAGGGTTGTGTGACACTGTTGCCCTGGGAAGTTGTGGATGCCCCAAATCTGGAAGTGTTCAAGGCAAGGTTGGATAAGGCCTTGAGTAAACTGATCTAGTCAGCAGTGTCCCTGCCCATGGCAGCAGGGATTGGTACTAGATGATCTTTAAGGTCCCTTCCAACCCTTAGCTCTCTATGATTCCATGATTCTATATAATGTATTCAGGAATTGATTAGGATTCACAGATGGACATTTTCTTCTGTACTTGGCAGAAGACTTATTTCTTAAAAACCAAGAAATTTTCAGATGGTAGCAATGACCTTCTTTTCTATAGCCAGTCAGTGGTTGCAAGATCCATTTAGGAAGTGGAAAGGTTTGTGTTCCATGTCCTCCTCAACCTGTGGGTTGGTGTGAAGGGCAGATACAATCTCTGAACTCCAATTACTCTTTAAAATAAGGCTTTCATGCAGTCTTTTGACTAGAAATCAGAACTGGGATCTCCCCTCTTCTAAACAGGTGCATTTAGCCTCAGTCATGCTCCCTCTTGGTCCCTCACTTTGACCTAAGGAATTCTGATACAATTTTTCAAACTGGCACAGTATCAAAAGGTGAAGTGGAGAGAGCCTCCCACCCAGACTAGCCCATAGCCTGGTAGTCAGGTTCCAAGATTAAATGAACCATCTTTATTCATACTGAGAACAGGGCATGCCAAAACATCTCACATTAGGGTGTGTACTTTATGTGGAACTGTATCTCTACATTAAAGTTTCACCTTTAGGGAATTGGCTATGTATAACTGTCAACAACATTCACAAATCCTTGCTTGGACAAATGCTGGTTATAAAAATGAACCTCCTTATTGACAGGTACATGGGGAATAGGAAAGAAAAATCAAACAGGCAGCAGTTGCAACAGCAGCACTGGGACATTAGCATCTTTACCGCTGCACCTCCCTCAAAGTCACAGTTTGTTTGATAAAGCCAGGGAATGCAGCACTGTTGACAAAGTCCTTCTGCAATTGTAATACCTGGAATGCAAAGGAAGATAAGTTGAAAACTGGCACGTTTTGTCTATGGCAAACACGGCTGAAATACTAGCTCCTGTGGCAACACTTTGAATAAACAGGACCTAGTATGCTAAATCCTAGTGATGCTGGCAGGTGCATACTGCTTGAGGTTTAAGGTG
Source organism: Struthidea cinerea (assembly GCA_013397865.1). Classification (NCBI taxonomy): domain Eukaryota; kingdom Metazoa; phylum Chordata; class Aves; order Passeriformes; family Corcoracidae; genus Struthidea; species Struthidea cinerea. Next base: position 398,016 of record VZTI01004258.1, read on the forward strand.
GGGCAGCTTTTCTTTACAGACATTGCCACACACACACTGAACCTTACCACCTCTCATTTACAGAACCTGGTACACCTTGGGGTTGTTTTGGTTTTGGTTTTTTGTTTGTTTGTTTGTTTTGGTTTTGGTTTTTGGTCTTTGGGGGGGGAGGGAGGTTGGATTTTTTTTGCTTTTGTTGCTGTCATTTTTAAAGAAAGGAAAATAACCAGATGAAGACATATGAAGATACATGAAAACATATGTCTGAGGCATATATGCTAGAAGTTTAAGAAAAAAGGAACAAGTCAGTATCAGATCACAGTATCTCAGTAGTACATGCTGAGTGAAAAATTTTGAAAAATTTTGAATCTGAGATGAGATAGAAAGATTAAGCATTAAAAAATTATGTCTGTAGGTCCTTCTTTAAACAAGAACCCCAGCACAACTTTTTATGGGTAACAAAAAGTCTTATATCTCTCGTACATCATTTTGGTATGTTAGCACTGCATGTTGCAGTGCAGTACAAGCTTTCTTTCCAGGTTTACCTGCTTCTAATATCCCTTTAACATGTGTACTCTCTTATTCAGTGCAGACATCTCTGCCAAAAAAATCCTCCCAATTTCCTCATATACTAGTGACAATACACATGCAAAGAATGAATCAGAAAAATTCACTTAAAACCGTCTGGCAAAATTAACAGCTGATAATACACTGTCAAAGAAGTACCTTGACAATTTCTAAACTTCTCTTGCATTTGTAGGTAAAAAGCAGTCATTAAACAGACAGACTTTTATGTAGAACTCATTAAACTTCTTTGATGAAAAGGCAAAAATAAGATGAAAAAAATCATATTTCAAAATAGTACCAACCTAAAGACCATTTGAAGTGCTTTCAGAGAGCAAATGAGAGCAAAAGCATGAGAACAGAAGGAGCTACAACTCAGATTTACCTGTTTGCTGAGCCATTCTTTATCCCAAAGGGGCACCTTAACCAACAAGTCTCTGCCTCCTGCACAGGGTTCCTGACAGTCTTTCCAGATTAAGCTTTTAATTTTTTAATAATGCTTAATAGAGCCAGGTTTAGGCTCATTTTTTCTCTTTCTATGTAACTTTGGTCAGAAATAAATCAAAGTTTTTAATTTTAAATACAAAACAATGAGTTTTCAGAAAATGTCTACCTGCTCAAATTTTTTAGTGAAGATGAATACCCAGAAATTAAGAAAAAAAAATAGTGAGACTTTTTCCCCTCAAACACACTGCAAGGCTTATTGTTAATCTAATTCCTAAATCAACATTATGTTAATTTTAAGCCTATGTTTATCAAGCAGTTATGTAATTATTTGCATGTTTCACAATTAATGAGGAAAATCTGCCTATCATATATGATATATATTTGCGGTTTTTGCTATTCCATATTTTGGTAGACAAGTTTGCAAAACAGAATGGCAATTTATTTCTGTTGTCTCGTACTACACCAAATAAAAACATAATTTTTTTACCTTTACTTTACAGACATTTAAACAAGGCAAAGTAAAGGTAAAAATACTAATAAAAGTGAAAAAAAGGTCCCGGAGAATTACATGTATTCTACTTTTCACGCAAAAGTAGACCTTGAAAAACAAAAAGAAACAACTGCATTGTAGGTAAGTGTGATTCAGAGAAGAGATTTTACAACCCTTGGGCAGAGGAAGACTGAGGGAAATTGAGGCATTTGTTACAAGGTGTAATATCTGAAACTCCAGAAATATAAAGAGTAAAAGGAGTGGGTGGCCTTTACTGCTAAACTACAGATTTCTTTACTAAAATATAAAATACATTTCTGAGTATTGCAAAGTGCATGTCCAAATGTGACTGGTCAAAAATCTGGTGATAAAATTCTGTTGAAGTTATTTCAAAAACCTGTATTTAGGCAGATTTATTCACTGATACATAAAAAATTAATCATAAACACGGTAATAATAAATTTATTAGGGTAGTCTTTAGTCCTTTTTTCTAGAAAATTAAAGCATTAGTCAGAGTATTTATCACATATATAAAACCCACTCACAGTTTTCATTATAATTTCACTAGGAAGACTGTTTACTTCTAGAAAGGAAATATAATATAATTGACACCAGAAAGATAATTATTATTTTGTCAGGAACAGTTCCGTAGGACAACTGCTTGTTCCTGCAGTATTTCAGTGATGTTATAGCTCTGCGTTTAGAAAGGAAACCTCACTATGACGCTGCTCTTCTTCCTAAAAAAATAGTTTTTCTTTAACCAAAATACCTACTGCAAGATGGTAGAAAAATTAAAATTATAAAAGTTATAAAATTAGTATAAATTTTTAAAATACTTTTCTCCTTAGCTTTTAACTAGGTGATTTTAAAGCAATACGAGTAATATTCATATGGATGAAAAATTAATCATGATAAAGACAATTTGGTAAGCCAAGGAAAGGGAATCAAACAAGTCATACAAAAGCAATCATTCATCACCTCCCACAACCAGAAAGATGCCCAGCCAGTCTCCAAGCAAGGCTAACTCCTGTCCCTCAGTTTTTATTTCTAAATATGGTGTTACATGGTACTGAATATCCCTTTGGTCACCTGAGGTCAGTTGTTTCCGCTGGGCCCCTTCCTAGATCCTTTCCCACCACCAGCCTACTTGCCATGGAGGCAGTGGGAAAAATAGAAAGCCATGACACCCACACAAGACCTCTTCAGAAACAGCCTGGTTTGTTATCAAGACTGCACTATAGAGTCTTTTATCAAGAACGTTAACTTCATCTTGACCACAACCAGTACAATATATTGAAAAGGAAACCACCACAAAGAAAAAAAAACACACTGGAAGTATGACTCTTATTTCAGCTATACAAACATATACGCAAAAATGCATAGACTTTTATACCTCACTGTTAAAATACCTTGAGATAAGAACATCAAATATAGAGATAGATAGAGATACTCTTTTTTTTTTTTTCTGTCTCACTATATATTAAATTGGGAAGTAGCCCAATTTGCTATAAATGAGGCTCAACAGTTCAGAAATTATGAATTCCTGACATTGGCAATGTCATTAATATATGTTGTTTTATTTCTTTCCAAGCGGCTGTTATTTGTAAATATTGTCAAATTTCTCACAGAAAGATGTCATCATATACCTAGGAGAGGGCATTAGATCCTTCCTAAGTATCAAATCGTCCAATCTGATTTACTAAGTAATAATGTAGCTTGCTAATTTTTTGTTACCAATAGAAAAATGAATTGTGTGTAGTTCTGTAGACAATGAGAATCAAAGGTGGAGGCTAGTGTAGAACAGGTAAAAAAGTACATGAGACTGAGGAGAAACGCACATAATGCACCACACTGCTAATCTGAATGTCAAAACTTGAGTCAAAGTGTATTAATGACACATGCACACTTGCTGAGGTGTTCAGCACATGGGTCCCTGACAGGCAAGGCCATTATGTCCCAGCAGTGCAGTACAGTAGTACATAAATACTACGTGGTGCTTGGAAGAAAACTTACATCTTGTCTAGATGGACACAAATAAGCCTTGCCTCTGGGTAGAACTAATTGGTTTGAGTTGAATGTTACACTAGCACAGCTGTCCAGTTTTCAAACCTAAACCAGGGCTAATTAGTGGGATCTTTGAGCTCTCTGCCTTTTACTGTGTTATAAAGCAAAGCATTATAACAAAATTAAACTTCATAATAAAGGTCAAAAGCAAATATAGCTCAGATATTAGATGTGAGGAGCTGCTTTACAGCAAGTGCCTGGGTATACCTTATCTAGAGTTCTAGGCTTAGATTACATATTTTATCTGCCCCTATTTTTGGAAGCTTATGCAGTTGACATAAAAAATTCTGTTAAATCATAGCCATGCCAATCAACAGACAATGATGTTATTTAAGACACCAGTATGATATATGGTTAAACAAAGAGCTGAATGAGCAAAATCAGTGTGTTCAAATTTTTAGAACTCCTACATGGTTCATAATTAAATGCAAGCAGGTTAATAAATTAACAGAAAACACAGTATTCATTATTCTGTACTTAATTCTAAGTATTACATATCAAAATATCCCTGAAATTTTACAGCTTTTCTGGTGTTTAACCTCACAGCTTCTAAAAAAGAACTGGAAGTTGTATTACTTTTGTTCAAACTTACTCACTCATTCCCTCATGTTTTCCCACAACAAATATGATAGTTAAGAGAAAAAAAGTTCTGAAAAAAGGAAAACTTGAATGTAGAAGACTTAGGGGAGAGATGACTGACTGATCCTCTCTCTTCAAACTACTACTGTTTACCATTTTCAAATTTCTGAGTCTGATTGCTCTTCAGGTCTCAAACAACAAACTTCTACCCTACTGCTATTGCCTGCAGCACATCAATTTAAACTACATGACATTCTAATATTCACTCATCAGACTTTATTAGGTATTCAAATCATGCCACATTCATATGCACAATTACTGCAAACCAATGAGACAATTCAAAGAAGAGGACTTGTTTACCACAAGACAAAAGCTGGGTTCAGACCTGAATGGCATCCTGCAGTAATGTTGTATGGGAACGAAGAAGGGAATTTTCTCATGTTCACCACCACAGCAAAGGTATTTGCGTTAAGGTATTTGAGCACGGTAAAAGGAGTGCCACAAAATGAAAGAATGATATTACAGTGTCCAGTAACAACTGGTGACCGCAATTTAAAGAGTTTAAAAAAAGGGCTACTGTTTAAATAAAAAGGAGATGACAGAGTTAAATGTCTTAGCTAAGTGCAAGAAGTTTACGTTGAGATTAGTGTGGCGAATAACAGGAGTTGTGGGGAGGTATCAGAAGGAGAAAGACTTTTTTGAGAAAGCAGCAGGAAGTCAAATCACAGCATCCAGCATTCACTCAGAGATAAGGGCTAGATATGAAGAACTCATGGATGGTAATGATCAGTGAAGGACTGGAGTGGGCTTAGATGGAGAGACTGCTAAAGGACAAAGGAAAGAAGGAATCAAAAAAAATACAGTATTTCAGTGTAACAAGGGTGGGAAACAGGAGGGGATGGAGAGATGGCTTTAACGAGCACAAGAGTGACATGAGCCATTGTTAAGCAGCAGGTGATCAAGACTGAAAAACAGAAAACAATGAAAATACCACTAGCTACAGTAGAGAAAATATTCTGGTCTCTCTGCTTATGAAACAAGTTTTGCCTCGCAAAGGGTAGTAGTAGGGTTATTCTGGCCTCTGAATCAAAGCACGAGAATTCAGAGGAAAATGGTCTGTGCCTCATGCATCTGGAAGGCTTACAAGAAGCTAAATCACTAGATTAACAATGGCATGTGTAATCACATGTAAGAGAAGTAGGAGATGACATTTCTTCAATATAAATCCATCTTGGAACACAACTGATATGCTTCAAAACCAGCTGGCTTTACAAAAATAATAAGCAGTCTCCTGAACAGGTGAGATTTCAGGAAGAAATTGGAGTTAAAAACAGGAGGGTGAAAGAGAGGCACCATCAACAGGTTCCCACATTTGGAAATAATGTAATAAAAAAATATCTATTTAAATATGCACACATTCAGTCTAGTCTCTGTCTTTTGCTCTCTTTTCCCTGTAACTTTTCCTATGTGTATGTATATCTATATATCTATGTACATCTCCACATACGTATATCTATGTGTGTACACAAAGAGAGGTCAGTTTTTAGTCCGGTACAGTTTAGACACACTTCTAAAATATGGAAAGTTCTACATACTTTGTACTTTTATACTTTATTTTTCACTGATATGGCGATCCCTGAGAAATGACAATGCACTGAAGAGCCCCAAAGCATCCTTAATACAAGATCCATGCAACATCAGTGTACTACAATCAACAGTTCAGTTCTGAAACATATTCTAAAATTAGATTCTCACATTTTGAGATACTTATTCCTAAGCAGGCCTGATTAAATTGATGAGCAGACTTGAAAAGTAACTTACAGTAAGTGGAAAAGTGACACAAATTGACTATTGACTGTAGGTGTAACCCTCTCTCTGGAAACATAAAACTTTAGTCAGATGAAACATACCTCTCAATTCAAAAAAATTATCAGAGGACAAATTTTCTAAGCTTTGGAAAACATTTTGGTAATATCTTCATGACCAATTTAATTTTATATATAATTAGAATGCTTACTACAAAAAATTACAACAGAAAACAGCTTTAGATATGAATGTCTTTTTTCCCCTACAATCCTAGGATATTAAAATACCAGTTGTCCAAAATCAAGGGAATAAAAGCAATGCCAACTGTATGTTGATGCTTCATTCTCTAACAACTACAAAGTGTAGAAGATGCATTCACAATTAAGTGCAGAGCTCTTGGTTGCCCTGTTTCTCACATTGGGATAGTATTCTGCCACAGATCCCTTGTGAAACTTAGTACTATTTAATGGGACACACTTACCAAGATACGAAATTGCCACCTGATATTAAGACCCACAAAACAAATATCACCATGACATCACACAATAATTTCAAAGAGCACAATGGAAACTGATGAAGCTTAATTGTTTCCAGTTTCTTCTATCATCTGAAATCTACATAATCTTCACCTTCATCAACAACCTGAGATCCCACATTCACCGTTCAAATGAAAAGGTTCCCAAATTCATAGGGACAGTAGGAAATATAACACTGGAGGGATGGAAAAATACAAGATTACAAAGCTCCCAACAGCAATCCTTTAATGAAGGTTTTAAACTAACACGAGCCCATTAAATAATGTCACATTTAATGAGTACTTAAATAATGTCATTAATAATGGAGTAATTGGAGCTTTTTACAAAAAGAAAATCTATTTAGCACTGTCATCATTTCCGGCAATACAAGTTACTGAATAGTGTCTTATTCTTAGTTCTTATTCCTTTCTAAACATAAATAAGCCAGAAATAATGAGTGAGAGCAACTTTTATGGAAACTGCAGCCTAACCATTTAATTTCTATTCTGTAAGAAAAACCCCACATTTGTCTACCTCTGATTAGATCAGGTGGTCATATAAGATTACTATTGTGCTTTTCTTGTCTTGGAAATGACAGCAATTTGGCCAACTGACTGAAGCAGGATGGTATTACGTGGAATTTCACAGCAATTATCAACCCAAAGACAAAATCTACAATGAGTTTTTGCCACATGTAATAAATTTCACATATGACCTAAATAGTTTATCATATGTAGTTTCATATAGTTTGCTATAAATGAATAAAATTTAGCATTCTTCATCTAAGTCTTTAAGAAAGACATGTTTTAGACCCCATGATGCCACTTAGATAAATAGACCAATATCAAACCAACCAAAACAAATTTTTCTGTTGTTTTGTTCAGTCAAGAGAAAGGAATTTCTTTTCTGTTTTCAAATATATGCATTTTTGGAAAGAAATTCAAACCAATGATTTTGAAAGAAATTCTAAATTCTACATATTTCTACACTGTTATTTCTCAAGAAATTAAATGATGATTTAATGATAAAAAATTGGACAGCTAAAGAAAAGAAATGTATTGACTCCATTACTCAAACTAGTAACTTTCAATTAGTCTAGTAATTAACCTTTTTAGTAAAGAAGTTTCTTATACATAATTTGAGTTTTGATGTTTTATCCCATAATTTATTACTTAACATTTAAATTACTGATCCAACATACTTACACAATCTTTAGGTGTCTAGATCAAAACTATATATTTCTTTTTATAAAATTTTAGAAGCTACCTTAATTTCCCCGTAATTTCTTAATTTATACTAAAAAGAGAAAGGAAATACTTGTTATTGTTGGACAACTTTGTGACTACTGCTCATTTCTGTTTGTATGCTTTAGCACTCCAAAAGCTGATTAGGTTCTGCTTTCTTTTGACACCAGCAGGATGAAGACACCACTTCAGAGAACTGGAGAAATTCCCTTTAGAAAAGCTAAATTCAATGTGGCAAACATAATCTTACTGTAGACAAGGAAGAGGGATGGCGTCCCTTACAAAACTATTCAAAGCAGGAGTCTAACTCAGCTGCTCTCATGGTGACGAAGACTTTCTCAGTGCAGGAAGGGAGCCTAGAGAGGTTAGGGTGACAGAACTGAAGACAGCTTTTGTAGAGCCCTTACAACTGGAACAGTTGCTGAAAAGGTAAAACTTCTGAGACATGCTCATGCAGCTCCATCTCTGTCCCATCAAAATACCCAGAAAAGACAGAGCAAGAAGTCTATGCTAACACAGCTTACTGTACAATTTTGTTAGTGAAATACTAGAGGGATACAGACTAAATCTGTGCTTAATTATGGCAAAATGAATTTTGTTCTCGACTCATATTTTATTAATTAGTTACATTGTTATAATACAACGTTTTGTAGTTGTTTATAACAAAGATCTGCATAGGGAAATGTTGTCTTCATTCTCTGTGAGCAATTATTGACAAAGAATCTGAATAGAAAGGGGGCTCTACAGACTTCAGTAGCATATAGCTGGTATAACTTGGCTGTCACATATAAAGCTCCAGTTCTCCTGTACACAGCTGGATTTACCAGAAGTCTTTTCAGGTGTTTTTCTTGATCGTACTACTAACTTCAACACAACATATAAAGCATATAATAATTTCTTTTAACTTGTTTGCTTTTTAATTCTTTTTAATAAACAAAAGGATTATTTTTACTGTACCACACTGAGTTGCTTTTCTTCACTTTTCTATTTACAATAAAGAAAATATTCTGATCAAATAGACTCAAAAAAGCATGATAAATGAGCTAGCAAAATATCAAATATATCTTCATTTCACATGAAGTGGGATTTCATTTGCAGGAATTAACCTGACATTAAATCTCTTGATCCATATTCTAAATCAAAGTTAAATTTGAGACGAACAAGAGATCACATGTGATAGAGAAACAGACTGGATAATTAAATGGAGGTAGAGATTAGGCTTCTAAAGGATTCTGTCAGAGATATAAAGTAGTCTTGCCTTTAGTCAAAACTGCTTTGCAAGAAGAACCTCTAGCACAACATTTCAGCATTTCAGTCTCAGATACACATACACCCACGCAGTTAATCTGGGCATTTTATTAGACTGAGAGAGAAAGTCTTTTTTATTTCACTTTAATTGCTTGAAAACAGCTTAGAAAGTAATATTAAAAAGTTAATGTATCTGGTAACTCTAAGGTTTTATATTCTATAAAACTTAAGTTAAAAGCACATATCTCTGAAACCACAGTGAAGATATCACCCTGAATTATAGCTCATGCAATAAAATACCTTCATCAGAACCATCAGAATCAACCAAATAAAAGTGTTTTCTAAAATTCAGCAGGCAACAATATGCTCTGCAGAGCTAAACCATAAGAATTATCTTTAATCACATCTCCAAGAGTAATCACTACATGTAGCATTTTGAAAAATACCTGCTATTATTTAGACTACTTAGAATTATTTAGACTACTTAGAGCATTTAGCTGTTGCTTAATTATAATCCATTTCAATTGGAAGCTTTTGATTTATAATTTGGAACAATCTGAGTTATATCAATAGAAAATTCTCCAAATCCCATTTTGAATTTTAAATCCACCCAGAAACACTAGAATTGCAAGAAGCAAGCCGCATCCTAGCATATACTTGTCTCATCAGAATGAAATCTAAACTACACAGCTCTCTCTGAATTCTCTCATTTGAATGGGGAGCACTGAGCAAGGAGCTGGACTACATGATCTCTAGAGGTCCTCTCATCCTAATTATTCTTTAATTCTGTTCTGTGATTTGGCTATTAACAACCAGTTAATTTCTACCCTGATGTACCTAGTCAGCAGCTGTATTTGGGTCACTCTCTGTTCACAGTACTCCTTAAGTCACCTCAAATGTTACTAAGTGCTGGACCAAACAAACACGTGAGAGAAGGAAATTTCACAGACTGATTTGTTTTTAGAATAAATACCAGCAAATGCACAGAAAGAGAAGTGGTCCACTGAGAAGAAACATGGAGCTACAACTTTCATGATTTTATACAGAAATGTAAAAACATCAATAACAAATAAAGACAAGGACAAAATTTATGACAATCTTATCACACAGGGGAACCAATTTCCCATGCCCAAAGTGAATTGAGAATCACTAAGTGCTATGATGGCCTATACCAACAACAGAGTCTGAAAGAAAAGCAAAGAAACACAAAACACCAATCCCCAAACCTCTAAAATAAACAAAAAACTCGTTCTTTCTTTGGGTTTAGTGAGGAAAAAAACCTCAGTACCTCTAGGAAAGGAAAGTCAACTCTGAATACAGAGGACATGTTTTTTTTTTTCTTTTTCAAATGATAAAGTAGATTCTGCAGAACTTTTCCTTATTATTAACAGACTTCTAGACTTGCTGAAGAGTCAGAATTAGTTTTATCTGAGAGTGTAGCAACTGCTATTAGTCTGATGGGTCGTGACAAAGCGAGGGCCATCATGCTACGGAACTGACCACACAGCTGAACTGAGGCTAAAAGCAAATTACAAGAAAAATATTTGAGTCTCCAGATTTCCACCTGATGTGCAGGGAATTCTTGATGGGATAGGGAGGGAAAAGAAAATCTGAGATGAGTTTCTAATGTTTCTAATTTATCAGCAACACTTGACTTTCCAGAATGGTACTGTCTGTCACAGGATGTTACTACACAAAGCTCAGCAAATCTTAGTTAGGAAACCATTGGCCATATTAAAAATTATGTTCAAAAATGTGACCTAGGAAACAACTTATTCTGGGAAAGGTACCACAATTAATCCATCTCGTTCCATCTTAAGAAAACCCACTCAATTAGTGAATAAAGGGCAGCTCACAATTTACTAGATTATTTAAAGCATATTACTTGGTAGTTATCAAACAAGAACATATTCTTAACCTCATGAATGTTTCTTTCATTTTAAGAAAATGACGTACAATGCTTAGTTGAAAGTCTTGACAAAGGGGCATGAAAGAATATTAGCAAGCAGAATGGCAAGCCTGAGTTTAGATAACATCCTAACTCCATTTGCTTCAGATTAAAAATGCTGAAAATTAAATTGCAAGGACCCTATCCATTTATTTTATTCCACAGAACTTCAATACCATTTAAAAACTGTGCTTCTCTCCCCTTAAATAAATGCAGTAAATTCATCTGATGTTTTGAAAGCATAATATTGGATCTTGGTTAAAAGCTATCTACTATAGCTACAAATCCTTCAATTTTTTTACCTATATAGCAGCTCAAAATTAGGACAGTACAAATGAAGTCTAACAAAGCATTTATTTTTTATGGTTTGGTGTCCTCTCAGTGTTTGATTAAGATTGTATGATATATCAGATTTGCTAAGCAACAGACCTACCTAGGATTATTTAGCATGTTAGGAGAGCATCACTACAACTTCTTGTGGGTGATTCTAGTGCAGGATTATGAAATAAACCAAGTGAAGCTACAACACTTAACGTTTTCAGCACTGATGGCAAGTGATGACTTCCAAAGCTGGAGTCATCTGTTGTGTCTATATCTCAATCAACAACCCACAACAACTTTGAATATTTTGAAAGGGTAATATGATACAATGTTCAGTGGAAAGTTCAGGCAGGAAAGTAATCTCCTGGAGCAAATGGCAGGGGGATTTTTTATATTAAAAATTCCTCAGGTTAGTTCTCTTCTTCAAATTTCTATTTATAATGAATAATACATTGTAAGCATCACAAATAGTGCAACAGTTTATAAACTAATAAAGCTGCAAGTGAGCAACCCATATACAACTATGAACTAAGTGGGCAACGAACTACTGAGAAATAAATACTCACATTTATTTGGTTTTACTTTTTAAAAAAATGTTTCCAGTTTTGTAGAGCTGTATTAACTAATTAGGCAGCAACTTTGAAAAGGGAACAACTGTTGTGTTATACAGAGATAAATTTTAGCCGAATCCTGTAGAATATTGTAACATTTTGAAGATAACATGTCAGTAATTTAAGAGGTTAGAAAAGTAAAGTGCTCCTTTTTTCCTTTGATAAGCAGACTTGTCTACTGGAATCTGACATTTATCAAATTCACTAATAACACCCGTGCATCTCAGCATTTCAGAAAAAGAATCTTTTGAAGATGCTTTTTCCTGGGGTGAAGCTTAATAAGGACACTTGCCAATAAGGACACTTTTGAAAGCTGGAGGAAAAGGAGACACACGTCTTTGGACAGAAAGGTTATATAGCAAAACTGATAAGCTGTGTTTCGTCCTCCAAAAGTGAATGGTCTAAATATAAAAATAAAAAAATTAAGCCAGAAAGATCTAAAGCTTTAGCAAGTGTTGTGAAAGCTACCATTGCGTGAAAGCTGCCAGCTCTGTGTGTGTGGATGAGTGTAACACACTGCAGCAGGATTTTAGAACAAAAAGCTGTGAACAGCTATCTTCAGAGACGTCTCAACACATTTTATTATTCTTCAATGCATACTAGTCTAAACTAGACTGAGCTTAGTAAAAGTTCATTACAAATCGGAAGGAAAATCTTCCAGGCAACAAGAGAATGAGAGATTGGTGGGACAGTCCCAGTGACTTCTGCTTCCAGCCAGAGCCAGCCAAGTTCAGACACAGACTCAGTCTGCGGCTATTACTGGATTTCTAAGGACTGACTTCTTATTTGTATTTGTAATAAAAAGACCAGTTTTCCATTCATGTTTCTAAAGAGAAAATTAGCATAGTCTCACATTTGCTTCCTATGTCAGGAATCATCTGTTATTGCAATCAAGAGCAAGTTCACCTTTGATTTTATCTTTTTGCAGTACTGAGCATACAAGCACAGAACAGAGACCGAAGAACAGTCTAAATGCTAAAGGTGTCAAAGCTAACTTCATTTAAAACTAAAGAAAACGCAACCAAGAACACACTAGACAGAAACATTTCATACAGTTAGAGTAAGGTAAGTGTGACCTTTTGATCACTAATGTCAAGAATTTTATAATACAGAAGGTGACTGTAGAGCTAATGGTTTAGTCTTACCAATCACATGGTGAATGCCTTTTCATCCAACTTCCTTCTTTGCTTTTATTCCATTCCTTTTCCAGTGAAACTACATTTACACAAGGCTTTAAGAAATCAGTCTGATGTTAACAAAATATATTTTAACAATAGATACCATTTACTATCAAATATATCCTGAAAGCTTTTGTTCTTCAAAGGTGGGAAGCTGAGATGCCCAGACTAATAATTATCCTGACAAGATTAGTTGCCATCACATCTGGCCTCAGCTAGAAGTTAGCAATGAGCTGTAACACGTTAATGCCAAATATCCGTCTGAGTAAAGCAAAAGGCAAGGTACAGGTTTATACAAAATATAAAGATTAATATATGGATATCGCTTTAATCTGTCCCATGTCAGGGGTAGGACACTGTATATCACTGTAAGTAAACGACTTGGCAAACGTTCAGATGAGGGTTTAGGAACACATTAACCACCCATCTACCCAAAACTCTGCTCAAAGGTGAGTGGCTGCAAGGATCTGTGACAACTGAAGAGCACAGTTAAATATGAGGATAGATTTTGTTATAGAGCTCTGTCTTTTATCTCCCATGCAGGCTTTTTGAAAATGTTCATTTAACTGTCTCCAATTGTCTGCAAGTACACTGCTGTATCTTGGTTGTACTCAAACACAATTTGCAATATTTTAAAAATACTTCAGAAGTAACAAATAGCAGTAACTGTAAGCCAATTTTAATTCTGCATTTACATAGAACAGACAGGTCTGTAGATGTACTTTTCAGTTATATATTTCTCTATCTGCCTCTCACTTATGTTGTGCTGAGTCACGCCCTCCTATGAAAGAGGTGGTGGGAAGACGAAAAACTTCTGTATATAAGGTTTAGAGGACTGATGCTACTTCATGCAATGTATTTATATTGTATGCCTACTTGATCCCTCTCAACTTTCTTCTCACTGTGGGAACACATTAAAAAGAAATAAAAGGTCACCTATCTCAAAGCAAGGCTTCCGTTATTGCAGTTATTGGGGTTGTTTGTTTTTTGGGTTTGTGGCAGGGGAAGGGAGGGGTGTGGTTTTTTGTTGTTTTATTGTTGTTGCTGTTGTTTTTGGTTTTGTTTTTGTTGTTGTTGTGGTTTTTTGTTATTTGTTTGGGGGTTTTGTTGCTGTTTGGGGGGGGCGGGTGTTTTTGTGGTATTTTAATTTTCCTTTTGGCCTCAAAACCACAAATTATTTACTAACTTACTTTCCAGGCTGAGTTTTCCTGATCTTGAACCTGGATACTGTAGAGCACAAGAAACCTAAAAGCTTGCATAAAGTGGTGCCACTCAACCTTGTATAACAGTGAAAACATTTATATGTCCCTTGTTTCCCATCTGCTTCTCCACAATGGTGGAAGACCTGTGCTTGGACTGTCAGGAACATGCAGCTCTCTACCACACCCCAGACTAGAGCAGTATCTGTCAAAAAATACTGCAGGATACAATAAAATGCAGTATCTGTCCAAAAATACCGCAGGATACAATAAAATGCAAGTCTTTGGACACTGCAAGGACCAGGGATAAATACTGGGGGGACAGGGGGAAAGGGCTAACAATTTTCATCAGACTGTTTGTCTTCCAAGTGGAACAGACATTTTGTATCCCTGGTAAATGCGACGCTAGGTGCTAATGTGATTCAATTCTGTTTGTTTACTCACAGACAGACAATCTTTAGACTTTGAATTCCTGTGCTTTCCAAGCTACTTCTTTCTACCCGATCCACAATTATTGACTAAGGGAAGATTCCTATCCCATTTCAGCTGTGAAGTAAAACAGTGTAGTTAATTATCTCCTGTACACTTTCTCCCATCTCTGGTCTCTTGAGACCCACATAAAATTCTACTATTCCCAGAAATATTTCAACTATAGAAGTTAATTTCTAATCATGCACATGCCTTGTGCTTAGTTGATTTCTATTCATTCATCTATCTTTGCCCAAAAAAAGCTTCCTGGTTTCTTAATTTTTTTGAAATGGAAATATGGAAATATAGCATATTATCAACCATCATGGTTTTCTAAGACTTTTTTCATGACTGAACGCGGGTTGGGGGTTTTTTTTTTGGCATATGAACATGTAAGTTACATGCTCCTGCTTTCTCCCTCTGGCTAATATACTCCCTGTTATCCAAACTCTTTGTTAACCATTTCAGTGATTATTCACTGTCATTCCCAGCATTTATGGTTTTCATGGGAATTTTTCAGATTCTAATCAGATCTACATTAGTATTAGTGTCTTTCTTTCAAATTATATTTTAAAAAGATTGACATGGGACAATAAAAAAAAATCTGTCATGTTATAACCTATTTGTTTAATTCTTATAAATCTCTATAATGTCATTTTCAAAAGACACTTTCTATACCAACAGGGAAAAATGACATATGAACAAAATCAGATCTACCAGCATATAAAATTCAACCATAGCCTACTGACTAAATGATCAAAAATTACTTAAGTATTAATTAAGCATTATAAAGTTAAGCATTATTAAAAAGCATTTAATCATAGTTAACCACAATCATTAGTAAGCTGGTATTTATGACAATCATATTCCAATATTTTCAAAAGCAATCAGAACCCCAGTACACTTAAAACTCAACTTGCCATATGAACCTGGCAAGGTCAGGCTCTGGTTTCATGTATACAAATAATTAATCCAATTAAGTCCTGAAAAAGCCTTGTTAATATACTGTGTATGGAACATTAGCTGCCTGAAAGTTATGAAATAGGTCATAAGAAAACTGTCAAAAATGTAAAAAAAAGACCCCTTTAAAACTTTCTTGCAGGTGGAAGCAAGCGAAGTGACAGTAGTAGAGAAAGAACAGAACTTAAAGATTCAATGGTTAGTATAATTTTAATTAGCTGTAAAGGAAAACTACTGAAGTTCCATTGTTCATAAAACCCTATAGATTTTTTTCCTCCAAAAGATAAGCTAAATTAAGAATGCTTTGGAAACTTCAGATTAACACAGCACAGCTGTTGCTATGGCCTGAATTTATGGGTAACAGCAACTGCTGTGGTCCTTCTCTCCATCAAGGCAGGTTTGAGGAAAGCCTTCAGCAGGGAAAAGAGCAACAGGAGATTTCCTAATTAGGAGAAGTAATGTATAACTACTATTTTATTAAAGCAGAATGGCACACATGAGAGGACAAAACAAAGGCAGATGAAGAAAGGAGGCAGAAAACGGGAGAAAGCGTTGAAAAATGACAATGAAGCATGAAAGAGAGAGAGGCAGCAGTATAACCTGCTTCACAGTAAGACACCAAGAATAGCAGTGAATAGGCAACCTGGGAATGTTTCTATCTGTTCCTCTCAGTGTGTGGTCCCCAACTGCTTGTGATGTTGGGAAAAAATAGAGTATAATAAAAAAGAGCTGGAAGGCATTAGCTGATAGAAATCTCATATTCTTATACTTTAAAATGAAAAACAGCACATTTGACTGTTTGCGGTAAGGACAGGAGGTGTGAGGTAATATAGCAGCATTCTAACATATGTTACAACATTGCTCATATATCTGAGTTTTGGCAAACCCTAGGAGATAATCTGTAAAAAAACTAACAGCCTGTGCATTAACACTACATGAGAAAAGTGAACAAGGGTGGTAGAAGTAAAATCCCTACAAGTAGCAAAAGTAAAAATATATGGGTACTTTCATAGTGCTAGATTATCAGTGGAAGACCAAAATTCTGTGTTGGCAGATGAAAAAAAATAACCTCAAATTTAAATCTAATATTTCCAATTTATTTCTTACACTCATTCACCTGGCCCTGACTACTACCTTCTCTTCATGGGATAGAGGTTTTTCAGCTGCTTCTACATCTCCACACTGCCTAGACTGAGACCGTGAAGATAAACTCTTAGACCATCTCCAGAGCCTTTCACTTTTGCCTGAGCTTTAGCTGTAAATCTCCACAGACAGCATCATGTTCACATCAAATATCTTGGAGCCGCGGCAACTTGGCACCTGATGGAACTCCACAGGCAAATTGGCTCCCTCTGCTGGAAAAAAGGGGAATATTCTGCAATAAGGAGTTTTACGAGTAGCCAGTTCCTCACAAGAAATCCGGGTGATCAGGTAATGATGTGCTGTTGTTTTATGGTAGCAGTCCTTTCTCACTGTTTAATTGTGTATAATACATATTCTAATGACTGGGCACCCCACTTCTCGAGGTAAGGATTCTTTGACTCTCAGATTCTGAAGGACCTCATACACCTGAGATTTATGTATCTGTGTATGTATGTATGTATCTATCTATAAAATGTCTGCATATATATATAATCAATAAAACTTATAAAGTCACTGAAATCTTGAAATAGATTACAATCTCTTCCATTAAAAATCTCTGATTAGCTCGAGCTTTGACTGATTCTTCTTGGATGTTGTGGACTCAAAAATAGAAACTCAGAGTAAAAGAGATTGGCCCTCACAGCCTCCTTTATAACAAAATGTACTGCTTTGCTTTAAAAGCATTCAATTTAGATAGTCCACTCTGAAATTGTCTTTTATTTAAATCCAATTCCCAAATAGTTCTACTTAAAATTAGGTTGAAACCGCTTCTGAAAGAAGCTGAATGAACTGTGCTCTGACTTGGTGGGAATTACTGAAATCAGCTAGTAAATAATTAAGTAATTCAGTTTGAAACCTAATAAGATAGTCACTGGGAGAAAAGGGTTAGGTCCTAATTCTTGTAACGGTAAGAAAGAAAATAGGTGAGACTCCAAGAGTCACTACCTGTTGTGTTATATGGGAACATGCTTTCAGCAGGACTAGGGAACATGCATCATATCCCCTGGAACAGCATGACTGTTATAAAGCAACTGAAATTTATTTACTGTGATCATACAAATGTTATGCAGGGAACTGGTGAGAGCACCTTACCCACATGAACATTTCTACTGACACACTTTTCCCTCCTGACATACCCAACAAGCGTCTCAGCTAGCTGTGTGTTCCAATACTCCAACAGAAGTGAAAATCTTTTCCACTTTCCATTCTTAGTAACATCTGTAGAAACTTTACCTCTATAAATGAGAAATGTTAGACTTTATTATTCCAAAGATAGGAATACTGACATCAAGAGTGGAAGAAGACCATATACCACTCGTAATTCTTACTGAAATATTTCACTTCACAAAGTAATAGGATGAAACACATTAGCATGGAGCCAAATTTCTAAAATGTGCACCTCTTCTGGATCACTGAGTACAGTTCTTTTCTGTTTCCTCTGTGTTCTCTCAAACCTTATGAGTAAGTGTTGATGGTATCTCACCAGCATTATTTGCTGCTGTCACGTTACAGCAGCAAATCTCAGGCCTAGTTTTCCTCGAAGACAATTAAGCAAATGTCCCTCACTCTGGGAAACTGGGCTCTAACTATAAAGTAACCCATAAAAATATTTGTTGTTTCCTGTTCCATGAAGTTTCATATTTCATAGGGACCTGGAGTTTAGTGAAGCTCTGTACCTCCCAGCTTCTTCAGAAACAGTCCTTTAACTAGTATTTCCCAGCAGCTGACTAAAAGGCTCAGGCTTTCCATAAGGGAAGACTGAATTGAAAGGAAAACTTCTGTCTGCTGCCAGGAGAGAGGCAGGCACTCAGTCACTCACTGTCACGAGATGCCCCTCTGGTGGATGGTACAGAGAATCGCTCTACAAACCTCATTTTGGAACACGCTTTGCAAGCTCCCCCTGTCCACGTATATATGTCAATTTCTTTTGGGCTTTGATTATGTATAGGGGAAAATAAGAATTTCCTTATTTTGGAAGAGTTAAGATTAAAAACAGTACAATAGAAGCACCATTTCACTGTTTCTGTAGAGGTTTCCCTTTTATAGGATGGCAGAAGCTACAGGCTGTATGATCATTCATTCATACATATCCTGCTCCTTCATGACCTCTTGGAGATTTTATCACATCTTTAAAATTTATCTTCTGGCAGAATTGTCCAAATCTGAATAAGTCCAAATAATAAAGCCACAATTCTACCAAGGCTGCAGTTTATAATTTTTAAATATTGTTTTTTTAAAAAGAAGATGGTATGCACTATTGCTTCTTGAAAAATGTAACTGACCTGTATGTTTGTATTTCTGCTCAGGTTGAATAACATACAATTTTAAAATATTTAAACAGAGTAAGTATAAGTCTTCATCATGCATTTCTATCAAAGTCAGTGGTAGGATCAACTTGGCCTGGCAGTTTGGTAGTTATTGCAGTGACGGGTGATGATGCTAAGTGCATCATAATAGTGCATAACAAGTTTGGGGACTGGATAAATTAGAAAACATGAATTTTTTGTTTGATAAAAATAGGATGACACAGTTTCCCCAATGCCTTTTTTTTCTATTTGGCCACTAGACTTTAATTTTGCTTTGCTGGCCATAAAAATTGAAGGCCATTTGTACACAATACTTGCTGTAAGCAGATTGTGAATGATCAAATATTCCAGAGAAGTGGCTTCTACATATATACGAAGCTGCTCAACAGCCCACTCACCTAAAAGGCTAAATAGAGAATTTATCATAAATTCATGTCATTTGTAATACTGAGCATGTACTGTGAAAATGGCCTCTGAAATTTAATGTGGACAGGATGCATCAAGCTGAGTATACACAAACAAGCCATGTATAAAGTGCTTATTCATGCATTCTGTCTGGGAATTCTCAGGCAAAGCACAGTAGCCATACCAATGGTTCCTATTAAGTTTGTAATCTAGGTTTATAGCTCTGAAAAAAGAATTTTATTGACTACTATGACAGCACTGAGACACTGTGAAGTATGTTCTCATTTTACTTTAATTTTTTGCATACTCAAAAATTCACCTAACTTTACTTCAAAACTGAAAATCTCAGCCCAGTAATTTTTTCCTTCATGTATTTAGGGTATTGTTACATGAACTTAAGCTCAAAAGGAATAAAAAATATTTTGCAAATATCCTGTCTTTTATGTCTTTCCAATGAGTTTCACCAAACACATGGTGAGAACGCTTTACAAGTGCTCCATTAATGCTGGCAGTCCTGGACACATCAAGAACAAAATGAAGGTTGAATGTTGCGAACAACCATTCCCCATCACTGACAGAGAAATGAACTATTGTGAGCAACTACAAAGCAGGCACAGCCTTGGAACAGCAAGTTCCTAAGCAATGTGCCGAAAAGGTTTGACTGCCATCTACAGACATGAGTAACTATGTGCCAGTGCACTGGTAGCAATTTAAAAAGAACCCCAAAACCTAACAAACACCCAGTGCAGATACGAGATGAAAACCAATTATTTATGTATGTATAAAACAGGGGAGCTATCGTGAAAAACTTCCCAATTATATTTTTTTTCTGGTAAAAACATAAACACACAGAGAAAGACCAGCTTCCTTCATTCTGTAGAGTGGCTTGAGAACTAATAGTTACAAATCCAGTGTTTAGTACTGCCTAAAGATTAGTAGATAGAAATACAAAATACAGTAGTTCAGTCCTCCCCTGTCAAACACTCTCGTTTCACTCTCTTAAAGCCACTTCCTTTACTTTGACAGCTGCTGCCAAACTGTCTTTACTTCCTCTCCAAACTAGCTCACTAGCTAAGCAGTTACCCTGCTAAAATCCTCTTTCAAAAATTTTGTTCTAAACTTTCAAAATCACTGCATAGCAACAGGAAAAGAGATTAGGGGAGCCATATATTTCAAGGATTGAGGATGAATGACAAAATTACTTAGAACCATACAAATTGTACCTCTGTAATTAAAATTATTACATTTACACACCACATGGAAATGTTCTCAAGAGTTTTTCTTCACAGATCAGAATTACATATAAAAGTTAAAATGCAGTGTATTTAAACAAAAAACAGGTCACAGACAGAAAAGCCTGTGGGCTCAAACGTAAGATAACTTTCAAAATCCTTCCGAAGTCAGAACTGAGCACAGCGTTCCACACATGGGACTATCTTCTCACATTGCTGTACCATCCATCGGTTCTCATTAAATATTCTCAGACAGTGTGTAATTTCAGTTGAATTCCCAACACAGAATATGAATATTGGATTAATTTTAAGTGTCATATGTTGAAACTTTACATTTTCCAAAAACATTTACACTGCAGAAGATCTGTTCAGATACGCCCATGAAAGTGAAGAAAAGAAAAGCAAACATGTACTCACTCCACATTTTGAGACTTCAGCCTTTTTTCTTACCTGAGTACCCAAACAAGCAACCATCATGTGAGTGAGAAGTTTAGCTGCAAACATGGCACACCTGGTGCAGAAAAGGTGGGAGATGATAGCCAAAGTAAAACCTACATAGGAATGACAATGAAAAGAGAAAAAAAAGAAGGAAAATTTAAGCTTAGGCTAATAAACTGCACTATATATCCAGCAGATATCTCTCGAAGGTGCAGATCACTTAATAAAAACCAACCAACCAAACCTTACAGAGAGTATGTTCATTTTGGTTCACACTGAGATCACTCATGTGTTTATTTCAAATACTAACATGTATTTAATGTTCCCATAGTCTTGGGAGCTAAAATAATTTCATCATGTAAACAGCCAATTTTTGAAAAGTGTTTTTTTTGGTGTCATTTTCTGCATGATATGGGTGATTGTCATAGTAGTTATATATAAAGCAAAGGAAGGTAACTGCTCAGTATTCATATTACTGCATTCAAAAAATGTTTTTAGAAACAATTATGTAAAAAATGCCTCCTGTTGGGTAGCACTGTTTTAGCAGATAGCTAATAACCTTCTAAATGCCAATCTCCCATTTCATCTGTGTTGGGCACAAAAATCTGTTATAGCAGTAGTCAGAAAGACCGACACCACTTTTCATTTCACTAATTAATTGTAAACATAAACAGAACAAAAATGGAAAAGGCCCCTTTCCTACCAGTAAGTAGCTCCTGGGAAAAGGATCCTAGGAAAGTTAAGCCACCAAGGAAAACACTGCTAAATCTCAGAGTTAATTGTAGTTAACTGTGCGCTTTCACACCCCAGTCAGGGCAGGAATTTGGGTAATTAAGGCAGATCTTTCATGGTCTATTGAGACTGACTATTTGTTCAGCTACCAGTATTTGTAAGAGATGAGTGAAAAAATAATTGCTAAAAGTATTGTTTCTAAATATTTCAAAAAATACTCAGTGATATTTATACAACTATCTACATGTTCTCTCTTTTTTCTTTTTTTTTTTAATATTCCATATACCTATGTGGAAATGTCAAGAGAAATTAATAACATCCCTATCACTCTAAAAATAAAGCCATTTGTTACTTAAAAGATTCACTCAAATCTAGTAATCTATATCATCACATAAGTAAGCATCTTCAACCTGCCAAAAAAGCTGAAAGGCATCAGAAAGCATTCGCCTCAAGTTCAAAGTAAACCCTTAACCAAGCTAAACTATTTTTACTTTTAAAACGCATTCTTATGATATGACTACATTAAATGACTAGTTCTGAACAATTATCTCTATCTTTATTGATTCCAATTCAGCAAAATATTTTATTAGCTTTCGCAGATATATTTTTCTTCAGTTTCTGTATCATATTGCATTTTACAGCATTTTGTTTCATCAACGTACTTCTTTTTCCCTGCAATCCAGTAACTGTATTTTAAAATCTGCTTATTTTTATGTGCTCAAGTCTCCTTTTATTATTGCTAAATATAACCAGCAATTTGTGTGGAGCAGGTGAAAAACTGAGAGTTTTTCCTCTTTCTTTGCCTTCATTTTCTTTGGATGAGGTTTTAAAAAAATTAAGGAGCCCAGATTTAATCTGTAAAGGCAGTTTGCTAGGCAGGGATGCATAAGTGATTTAGCTACTTGCACGATTTTTGTTACTCGTATAGTGATGATCTAGCACAGAAGTCATAAATCTCACAAGGAGGACACCAGGCCCTCATTTAAGGGGGTTAAAGTCAGCCAACAATTCCCTTTAGCATGTTTTCTTGGTAAGCCCATTACTCTTAGTGCCTATAAATTCAAGAGGTCATTTCCAACCTAAATATTCTACGGTTCTAAGAAAAATTTACTTAAATTTGCAATTGCTGCAACATATTAGTAAACCAGCTGCAATCAGGAAGGCTCCTTCACAAGCCAGGTTGAGTTTAGGACTTAGATCCCCTGCTTCCTGCCTGGCATTTTGAGACTTAGGCTGTTGAGGCTGCTAACGAAGACATGTTCCTTATAGGTTAAACTCTTAGGGTTTTTTCCCCAAGATGTTGGGTAGCAGTTAGGCAGCAGAGTGTAATGGAATCTATCTCCCCTGAGTTATGACTTCTGAGTGTAAATTCCAGCTAAGATTGTCAAAAAAATTTGACAAAGAGGATGACTGTTCTTCTGCTAACAACACGGTTGAATTTAAGATTTTTAAGTTTCTTCTCCCAAATGAATGACATATTATCTCTTTTCAATAAAGCACCTCAGGGAGACAGCCACTCAGGCAATCAAGGGGTGTGCCAGGACCATTTGCAAGAGATTTAAATGGCTCTGGGGAGCCTGGTGACCCGGACCAGGCAAACAGGGGTGTGGCACGGCAGTTTATTCAACAGTTTGCACAGGAGGGGTGCAGCTGCTGTCCCGGCTCCTGGTGGTGGGTGGTATGTTAGATGGGTGTGTTTTGGCTGGGTTTTTTTGGGGTGTTTTTCCCCCAACTTGACTAGATCCAGCAATGGGTTACAAATGGTCAAAAGCCATTGCTGCTGCTGCCAGCAGAAGTGTGCTAACCCAAGCAGAACCCCCCAAGGACACAGCTGTCCAGACCCCTGGCTGCAGGGAGTGTCTGAGCCTGGGGGCAGTACCAGAGGACAGTGCAAAAGACACCTGTGTGTGGTGTGAGCAGGTGAATGATCTGCTCTGTCTGGTGGCAGGGCTTAAGGAAGAAGTGGAAAGGCTGAGGAGTGTTGGGGAGAGTGAAAGAGAAGTAGACTTGTGGACTTACAGCCTTGCAAACCTGCAAGAAGCTCAGCAGGAGTCAGAGGAGCCCTGTCCCTCTTACCATCAGGCAGAAGGAGGAGACCTAGCAGATGGGGGGAATGAAAATGGGTACCCACTCAGAGAGGTAGTAAAATTCTCTCCTGACCCCCATCACCTTCCCAGGTGCACTTAGAGAATAGGTACGAGGCCCTGGGTCTAGAGGGTCAGGCAGATGACACTGAAGAAAAAAATCTGTCCAGAGAGTCTTCCAGCTGCACTTCGTCTGTCAGATGGATCACAGCCTCAGGAATTGAGACTATAAGAAGGTTAGGTGTAGTAGGTGACTCCATTGTGAGGGGAACTGAGGGCCCTGTATGTCAACCAGACCCATCCCACAGTGAAGTCTGATGCCTTCCTGGGGCCCTGGTATGGGGTATCACCAGGAGACTCCTCGAACTAATTCAGCCCTCTGATTATTACCCACCACTGGTTGTCCAGATTGGCAGTGATGAGGCTGACAAGAAGGGGGTGCCAGGGTCATTAAAAAGGGTGTCAGGGCTCTGGATTGGTTGGTTGATGGGGCAGGAGCACAGGTGGTGTTCTGCTCAGTTCCTTCAGGAGCAGGGATGAATGATAAAAGGAACAGGAAAACCCATGTTATCAATGCAGGGTTTAAGGGCTGGTGCCATCAGAAGAATTTTGGTTTCTTTACCGTGGGCAATTTTTACTGCACCAGGCCTGCTGGAGTCAGATGGGCTCCATCTGTCTGACAAGGGCAAAAGGATTCTAGCCCGTGAGTCGGCAGGGCTGACTGAGAGGGCTTTAAACCAGATTTGAAGAGGGAAGGGGATGAAACCAGGCTTCCCAGAGATGAGCCCAAGGCTGGTAAGCCCGTCAGGGGTAAAGTCAGCAGCCCTGCTGAAGTGCCTTCACACTGATGCACGCAGCATGGGTAACAAACAAGAGGAGCTGAAGCCGTGGTACAGCAGGAAAGCTGTGACGTAGTCACCATCACAGAAACGTGGTGGCATGACTCGCGTGACTGGAGCGCTGCAGTGGATGGCTACAAGCTCTTCACAAGAGACAGGCGAGGCAGGAGAGGTGGACGGGTGGCTCTGTATGTTAGGGAGGCTCTCGACACCATGGAGTTTGAGATCAATGACAAAAAGATCGAGTACTATGGGTTAGAATCAGGGAAAGGCCAGCAAGGCTGACATCCTGGTGGGAGTCTCTTATAGACCACCCAAGCAGAATGAAGAGATTATTATTGTTATAAGCATTATTCTACAAGCAGCTGGAGGATGTTTCAAGATCACCAGCCCTTGTTCTTGTAGGAGATTTAACCTGCCAGATACCTGCTGGAAACTCAGCACAGTGGGAAAGAGGCAGTCCAGGAGGTTCTTGGAGTGTATGGAGGAGAGCTTCTTGTCACAGCTGGTGAGCGAGCGTGCCAGGGGTGGGGCTCTGCTAGACCTGGTGTTTGCAAGCAGAGAGGAGCTGGTGGGAGATCTGGTGGTCAGAGGCCACCTGGGACACAGTGACCATGACATTCATAAAAAAACCCCATGAGTTGTCAATATTCAGTGAAACAAAGATAATGAAACTTCAATAAAACTTTTACACTAGACTTCCAGAGAGTGGAATTCAGGATGTTGTTTTGGAGAGTACCTTGGGAAACAGCCCTCAAAAACAAAGGGGTCCTGGAAGGAGGGACATACTTCAAGAAAGAAATCTTGAAGGCGTAGAAGCACGCCGTCCCTATGTGCCAAAAGATGAACCAGAGGGGATTAGAATGGGCCACCCAGGGAGGTGGTGGAGTCACCACCCCTGGAGGTGTTTAAGAAAAGACTGGATGTGGCACTGAGTGCCATCATCTAGTTGGCAAGGCAGCATTAGGTTGTATGTTGGACTCTATGACCTCAAAAATCTTTTCCAACCTAGTTGATTCTGTGATATTTATATGCTTGACATTTTTTTCCAGCGGCAAAATTTGTCAGTATGCAAATATCAGACAAGATGGCACCTTTAATAACATGAAGTTAGTTAACATTCCTGCAATATTCCACTAAATAAAAAGATTGTCATCAGCTAACATGTTAATATTCAATCAATTTTACTGGTCATCAGTTGTTATTAATGGGAAAACTGTCTTAAATGAACTGACCTGAAATGCAGATGAATCCAGAAGAAAAAAAAGCCTCATTGTATGAAGATAAGTTATCTGTTTGGGCATAAACTGCATAAATGGACATATGAGAACAGGAGCATTCCACATAATCTGATGTGTCGTCAACCACCTTGCAGAACCCACCATCAGACAGCCAGCTGCAAAACAACCGTTTCACAAGAGTTGGAAATGGACTTGTGTGGTTAACATGGTAAGCAGGCTTAAAAATTTTCCTGAAATTGTCCTTAAAAATTCCTGAAATACCAAGTTCCCTAAACTATTCAATAGGTGTTTTCTGTAATCTTTCATGTGTAGTGCTCAGAAGAGCATATTTACATGAGATTAAAATATTGTTTATAGCTTTTTTATGTGGTTTTTTTGAGCTTTGTAAATGTATTAAAATTAACTTTTTTTTTTCACTAGAGAATTTTTGTGTCCTTGTTTTTAAAATTTCTGCTAGATTTCTAGGTCTGTCTGACTTTTAAAATTGTTACTTAACTTTGCTCAATACCTTACCCTGTTATGGAGAACATTTTATACTGCTATTTGTTGGTTTGAAACTAAAAATCAGGTTTTGTTTTGGTTTTTTTTCAGTATTGCTGAAGTGGTTTTGAAAAAGGGTAAAGCATACCACAGATGATATCCTAAGCCATTTCTACTGGACGTTGTGCACAGATAAAAAGAAAGCATACAGGTAAATTCTGGTGCATCTCCTCCTGAAGAGAAATAGTTTTTATCAACAGCAGGCTGGTATCATCCAGTTGGTCTAATGAAATTGAATCTAAACCAACTAGACTTCAACAGGATACAGAACATAATTATCTCCAAATTCATTAACATACTCATTGATGCAGTTCTGGGATTTATAGCCTATCACTGTAACCTAATGCATCATTATACAATCTAAATGGTATTTTGATGAAAAAAAAGCCAAGGGCAGAAGTCTGAGAAATACCTGAGCTACAATAACTACTCCTTTTATTATAAGAAAAGTTTTATGTACTGGTAAAATGGCCAGAAAAATTAAGGAAAAAAGACATGAAATGGATCCATTTTACACTTGCAAATTATTTAATTGGAGTTATTATATCTTACACAAATGCATGGATTCATGGTAGAAACTGGAACACTAAACACAGTAATAAAATAACCTTTCAGCAGCTTGATTCCAGAGGAGACATAGAGACTTCTGGGGAACAATCCGATTTCCTTTAGCATAAATACGATAAATTACTTCATTGTTATCTTTCAAAGGTTGTGAACTCTGACCCTGCAAGCTCATTGAAAAAACCTGAAACGACATGTACAATGTAAAGATAAATTCAATATTAAGATTCAACACAGTGCTCATTTTAATCAGAGACAATCATAAAAATGTTCACTTTATTTTAAATACATATATGATGTTTTGAGCAATATCAAGGTTAAAATAAATTCTTGAAAAAAAAATTGCATTATCTTCAAACCTTGTTCTTCAGGGCAAGTTCTTTATCTCTGGTAAGGAACCACTGCTGACTGCTGTATTCTGTGAACTGTACGGATTCACAGTTCTCTTCTTGAGGAGATGATAATACTACAGAGACGTCTAGTAAATGTTCAGGTACTTGAACAGAATCCCCATCTTTTCCATTAAATCTGTGTCCATTGATTTGCTGAGGAAACCAGTTGTGAGCCATTATTGCAATATATGGGCAGCTGTCAAGGATATTTTTGCCTCTGTGGAAATGGAAAAGCAATAGGGCTGATAAGCAGAACTAAGCTTCACTATTCATCACATGACGACTCTAAAAGGTATTTGTGATTCGTTAGTACTTTATTAGTCCATCATTTTTAGGCTTATGATGTTTAATTGGCACACTGTTTCAGCTTCTGGGAAAAAAAAAAAAAAAGGGCTGAATTTTTACATATTTCAGTTTCTCCATTTCCCTTCTGGGATTTGCTCCTTATGACCTGCAACTAAAATCTGTCCATAGTAAACTAGGTTATCAAAACACTCATCTTCACAACTTGATGTAGAGCTGAGTCTAAAAAACAGGAGAGGCAATAAAATGGATGATCTTGCTTTATTTTTTTTTCTCAACAGATGATGCAAAAAAACTTGGAATAAAGAATTTTAACTTTTAAGTTCTAAACACTGAACACACATTCAACCACCAGTTGTTTAAAACATCGTCAATGGGAAAAACACAGTGTTTAAAACCATCTGTCTCATAAAAAAGAATAATCTCTTTCTTCAGTCACCTATTTCCCCTGCCCATTAGCCTGACAACGGCATTATGCCCTTGGAGACAAAACTAGCAATTTGAAATTATGAATAGCTTTAAAAATTTTAAAACAATGTTCAAGTGAGCAAAACCATGCACATACAAATTACAAAATGCCAGTAGAAATTTTGGGTTGCTAACTTTCATCTAAAGCTTAGAACACAGCTCTGCATCATACAATTACATATTGTTTTCTTAGCAAGAATAATGAATACTTTTCCAGGCAATATTTGAGCTAAAGGTGAGTATCTAACATAGCAGATGTCCTGATTCATGTTCGACAGCTACCCCATAACAAAGTACCAGTTATGTGTGAGACACAATCATACAAAGCACTATATAGTGGCACTATGACAGTGCCTTCTAAGATCATGATAATGTAGCACATTCATGTATGGGTAACATACTAGATACAAGTCCCTCTTCTGAAAATGTAGTTTAGCTTTTCTGTATTGGTAAGATGTCATGTATTTACAAAACATTATGAATTCCAGCTTACTAACCTTTCTCCTGGTGATCCACACTTAATCCCAGTCAACAGAGAAAAAGCAAACTTCTCAGTCACCTCAGCAAGCAAACTATATCCTTGTGTGTCCTCACGTTTTGGGCTAGCCAGAGTACAGAGTATCTCATAGAAAAGACTTCTACTTTTACCAGTGAGTAACAGATTTTCACCTACACCTGTAACCTAATAAGAGGAGAAGAAATCAAACATTTTACACAAAGGAATCTGCTTGTAACATTTCCTTATGTTCAGTGGTTTAGTAATATCTTCACTGTGATTCCAATGTTCATTCTGAAAGTTCAGAATACTTTTCCCAACTCCTGATCACTGCTCCCAAGGCTCCACAGTCCGTCAAAACTACATAAACATATGCTTACTAGGGGATTTGATTATTAAAGAAATGATGTGGCATTTTTCATTCTTTCACAAACCAAAGATTGTTGAGTCCTGAGAATTTTTTACATTATTTTCTCTGTTTCCTTTGTGGCAACAATCAAAAATGAATGGATATTGTTATAATGCTTTCTATCGAGGTATTTAGAAATCTTTCAGCTTCTGCACATTATTCCATGAGTCCAGAAGAGACAGAACACCATAAAACTAGTCTATAATTTTCATAGAACTTAGTGCAATGCTTAAGCACAAGATACCGGTGGAAAAAAGATTGATGCTTGGTTAAGACTACAGCAGACTCCAGCTGGCCCTGGTAGGATTTGCTTGTGTGTTGACTGCAGTCTGCTGTAAAGATATGAGCAGGCGTTGTGCCAAAGCAACAAAATTGTGGCCTAAGAGTCAAGAAAACATAATAAGCTCTGTGAAACTGTGGCACCAAAGGGAAAATTTTGCACAGCAGAAAATGTAGAGCTACTGGTATATATGCAAAATTAATACTAGTTGCTCATTTCAACCTATTTGAATTCTGATTTCTTGCCACCATCCTAACTAGTGGCAGATAAACTCCTGCCTTGATTGTGGGACTTCACAATTTCTGCTTTTACTTTTGCAGTCTGTGCTTCCGAGTCACGGCTGTGGATGTGATCTGCTTCGTTATATACATACATATATACGCCTTGTTGTGTTGTTATACTCTAATTAATGCCATTGGTCATTTAAGAAAGAAAAGGAAGCATTCACCTTATCTATTATATGCACCACAGCAGTAAGTTGCTCTTCTGTAGTTTCTGTAGCCACTTTGACATTCAGATTCTGAAGGATTCTGTGTAAAATGGTGTCATCAAGAGGCTGATGCAGTTGATCAATCAGTCCCCAAACTGGCAAGGAGTCCAAATCTGAGACAATGGTGATGTTAGAAATGCCATACACATCATCTACCGTGGCACCGCCTGTGGGATTAGAAAGTACAACCTGGAAACGTTTAGGAAACGGGTTTAAAGATCCTGTCTTTGGAGTCAGGGTCACATCCAGGAATGCATTTCTCTGTCCATGTTCAAAAGTCAATAGTCCTTCCGATCTGGCAAAGTCTTGTCCTGCTACAGCTGGAGATATGAAGGTCCGTCCAATAGGTTCAGGTTTTTGTAGCTCCTTAAAACAAACCGAAAGAGTTTTAGGTAACATTATGATAGACATAATTGTTCAAATCCACCTGGTGTAGAATACACTTTAAATGGGTAAAAACAAAATGTGTAAAAAAGAAATCCTCTTTCAAAAAACAGTTATGAGTAATGAAACAATTACATTAAAATTATCTCCCTGAATTAGTAATCCATCAAACCTAGGACAAGTCTTATATATATTGCCAATAGTAAACAGGGTCCCACTCTTCCTTTTCCAGAACAAAAACCACAAAATTTTCTGTGTGAATAAATACTGCAGAAATGTTAGCACATGTGTGAATTCCAGAAGGGTTGATGTAAGACCATAACTGCAGCACAAAGTCCCTCACTTTAAGGTAGAGAAAAGCATTACAAATACATAGAAAGTTAAACAAAAGCAAAGCAAAGGTTCTGGAAATCTGTGTCCAAACTAATATCAATTCATGGTATTTTCAGTCCCAGAATACATACTTAAAAGACAAATAATCAATTTAATACAAAGGGAAAGCAAACACTATAGAATACACATGCAAGGCAGACAGACGAATTTATCTATTAATGCTACATGGACTTATTTCCTTGTGAAGCAACACTAGTTTTATCTTCCATGAGGTTTGCAGTTATTGTTTCATTCTTCAAAGTCTTGCTCTTTTTGTCACTTGCCATAACCTTGACATTATATCTGGTAATATAATAAACTCTCCTTGAGATGAAACTAACTTTCTGAACTATTATTCAACTGTGTGATTTTTCACAAGTATCTATTAATTTAATAAATGCAGCTTGTATACTGACTCCTAAGTAGAGGTCTCCTACTGAATAAAATGAGGATTTTTATTTGTGAAATACTAGACCCCTTTTGAAAATATTTCGCTTTTATTAGTAGAGTTTATGAATCAGACAGAATGAATCAGACATTTTCTGAGTTCACTGGAGAACATGGTAAATCAATGCAGCGTGTAACTGTTCAAAATTGCTCTAGACATGACCACTTCACCTGTGAAAATTCCAGGGAGAAGCTTCCTTCCCACTGAGAACTAGGAAACAGATATAAGTAGTAATAAAAGCATTAGTGACAAGAACAATGTCTAAGAAACCTTTGTAGGGAAGAGATGAACATCAGTTTCCAGTTACTGCCTTCCTGTCTGCTGTGGCCTCTTATTTTAAAACTACTAATAATACCAATACTTTAGTACTTGGCCATGCACACTCAAAACCTAAAAATGCCCAAAGAAGGTTGATTATAAAAATTACAAATGGGTAAGAGATTGCCCCTATATTTTAGCTTAAATATACACTGGACAGTAGCAATTTCTTTTCCATTTAACAGCTAAATTATAGTGAATTCTTAGGTGGAATAAATGTGAAAATTTGTTACCACACAATCTAACTGAAACACTGGCCAACTACTATATAATAAATGCACGGAAACACCATGTGAACCTATGTGGTTAAAACAGATAAGCATTTAATATAACAACAGAATGCAGAATCTTTTATTATAAAGGGTAAATATATACTAAACCACCCCCAAAATAATTATTTTAGGCATAAAATCATACATATTCAAAGTAGATCAGGCCAAGTACTATTCCAATGTGATGGCAAACTTGAAAGAATCTCTCTTGCAGTCTGTACCCTGTGTTGGATTCACAGATACTAAGGAAGTGGCAGGAATCATATTTTTGCAGATCTGCTAAAGGAGAAACTTCAGCTGCAATAATAATGAGTGAGGTATGCATTTAAGAAAAAGAAGTGTCAACAGTTAGAAGAGTCTCATCCCACAGATGTAGACATCTCAAAAATGAATGGAGATGAAAAAATTTACTTTAGCACTTGCTATTTTCAATCAGAAGAACAAATTTTCTTGTTTAGTATTCCAAGAACATTGAATAAAATTTGATGAAATTTCTCTCTCTTTACCTAAGTGTGTTCTGGTATTAATAAATTTGTGCCCTAACAGAGCAAGTGTCCTACTGTCTGGATGTTGCATACATATCCATCAGGAAAAAAACTTAATTTTGGATGAAAAAGTCTCAAAAATTGAAGACTCACAAGAGCCTTAGAATAAAGAAAAGATATATATATATTAGATGCCTGGCTGACCACATTCTTTGAGGCCACTGGAAGATACTGCTAAAAAACCCCATTCCTGACAATGCAATGACAAAAGGGTTTTTTACTAATGGAAAACCAAAGAAGCTGGGCCCAGCAAATGTTTGACTGTTTCCTGAAATAAATGCTAATTACAGTCATATTTACTTTAAAGAATGACCAATTATTTAGTTATAAAATGAACAAAAAATCTATGATTCTACAAATGGTTTGCATTGAAAATGATCTTAAAGACCATCTAGTTCCAAAGCCCCTGCAGTGAGCAGGGACAACTTTCACCAGACCAGTGGCTCAGAGCTCCATTGAACCTAGCCTTGAATACCTCCAGGGATGTGGCATCCACAACCTCTTCTTGCCAGTGACTCCCACCCTCACAGTAAAGAATTTCTTCCTAATATCTAATCTGAACCTACTGTCTTTCAGTTTTGAGCCATTCCCTCTTCTCTTGTCTCTACATGCCCTTGCAAGAAGTTCCTCTCCAACTTTCTGATAGGCTTCCTTTAGGTACTGGAAGGCTGCAATTGGGTCAGCCCAAAGGTGCCTCTTCTGCAGGCTGATCAATCC
>VZTI01004258.1:431505-471462 GCA_013397865.1 Struthidea cinerea
CAGATCCCTGAGGGACACCACTTGTCATTGATGTCCATCAGGACTCTGAGCCATTGACTACGGCCCTCTAGATGTGACCATCCAACCACTTTCTTATCTGTCTAAAGTCCACTCATCAAATCCATCTCTCTCCAACTTAGACAGAAGGATGTGGTGGGTGATGTGTCAAAGGCTTTACAGAAGTCCAGACAAATGACATCTGTAGCCCTTCCCTTGTACACTGATATAGTCACCCCATCATAGAAGCCCACTAGATTGGTTAGGCCGGACTTGCCCTTGGTAAAGCTGTGCTGGCTCTCTCCAGACTCCTCCCTGTCCTCCATGTGCCTTAGCAGAGCTCCTAGGAGGATCTGTTCCATGATCTTCTCAGGCACAAAGGGGAGACTGACTGGTTGATAGTTCCCAGGGTCCTCCTTTCTACCCTTCCCTTTTAAAAAAGATGGGTATAGTAATTCCCCTTTTCCTGTCACCTGGGGTTTCACCTGACTGTCAAGACTTTTCAAATAATATGGGAGACTGTCTTGGCAACTACATCAGCCAATTCCCTCAGGACTCTGGGATGCACCCCTTTGGGTCCCATAGAGTTGTGTACATTCAGGTTCCTCAGGTGGTGATCAACCTGATCTTTATTACAGTGGGAGGGACTTTGTTCCCCCATGCCCCATCCTTCTGTCCATCCACTTAAGAGGTGTAGGAATAAAGGCTGCTAGTGAAGAGTGGCAAGACAGTTGTTGGGTACATCAACCTTTTATTAATCCATTGTTACCAGTTTTCCAGCATTGTTTATTGGGGGGAAACAGCTTCTCTGACCTTCCTTTTCTAGTTAACATACCTCTAGAAGCCCTTCCTGTTATTTCTGTGCCCCTTGCCAGGTTCACTTCCAGCTGCACCTTGGCCTTCCTCACAAATTCACACTCTATACTCAGGTCACCTGTACTTGCTTCAACTGACTGTGCATTGCACTGACTCTTTCTTTTTAGCGTGACCAGCAGGTTCTGACTCAGCAATGCCGGTCACTTGTCTTCACTGCCTGATTTCTTGCTTCTGGGGATTGCTAGCTCCTGTGTTCTATGGAACACTTTCTTAAACATCTCTCAGCTCTGTTCCACTCCCTTGTCCCCCTGAGGGCAGTCTCCCAGGGGAACCCCCTGACTCTCTCCCTGAAGAGCTGGAAGTCTGCTTTCCTAAAGATCAGAAAAACATACAAAAATAAATTAAAGTATAGTAAGTCTTACCTGCATGCTGTAGCTAACCATTGTGGTTACTGATGTACTAGAATCTCTAAGAACTTGCAGACTGATTAAAGCTGTCTTCTTATAAGCCACAGCAAATCGAGATCCCACAGCAAAATACACTAAACCATGAGGAGCATCACTTTCCAGGACAGTTATAAAAGCAAATCTGGCACTGTTGTTCAAAGCAGCTCCTGTGCTTACAGCATACAGCTCAACAAAAATATGAGTTTCAAATTCCGGTACCTGTGAGGGATGATTTGCATATCACTATAAGATCTACTAATAACTTTCAGCTTTAAATAAATGTTTATATATTACTTTGTACACACACTGGAACATTTTAATAACACTTACCACAAGCATGCTTCCTGAAATATGCAATAAATACAATAAAATATATCCTAAAAACAATATTGCAATGGGCAGCACTCTGTCAGACACATTAATTAAGTCCCAGATTTTCAAGTGGAACTTACTGTATTAAAGTAGCTATTTAAATAGTGCAGGCATTGTGGCTATAAATGTGACATAAATGACAGTAAACTCTCCAGGAGTGCCATATTCCAGATTATGGATTTACATAGACGTACAACTAATGAAGAATTTGCACTTTCATTTTCTTTTTATGTTACAAAAAGGCATGTACTTACCTACTCATTTTTGGAAAAACTGCACAGAATTAAGTATGCAATTTTGAAAATGCAATTAGTTAACTTGCCCGTATTTAAGTAGTGAACTTAGATCTGAAAAACATTTTACATAGAACCTTAGCATTTAAACACTAACATGTTTATGCATATTTTTACAAGAAATTAAAATCTCAGTAGATTTGCATACTTAACTGCATTTATTGAAAATCCCAGAGCTTAGAGAATACTATTTGTTAGACTTTTGTGATGTTTCACATATAGAGAAATATGTCACTCTGAAAATACAGGTTATGAAACTTTGTTCCCTTACTGAAAATAAGGTAGCAGTGTTAAGTTTACAATATGACGTTCTGCCTCATCTTTGATTTTGTACCTACAACACAAATGTAATGTTTAAAAATAGACACCCAATTACTAAGATTCCAGAAATCACTGGAATGATGTTATTTGGACCTATTGCATGCACTTGTCAAGTAGCAAGCTTGGGAAAAAAAAAAAAGAAGAAGTCATTCTTTACAAGAAAATAGCATTATAAAAAATGATGATCATTGAAGAAAGCTTTTTTTTCATATTTTTTGTATTGGGTTTGAAAGGCCAGGTTTTGGTTGTGGTGGAGGTTTCAGGGGCAGTTTCTGTGAGAAGTTGCCAGAAGTTCTGCCCATGTCTGGCAGAGCCTATGCCAGAAAGCTCCAGGATAGGCCCACCACTGGCCATGGCTGAGCCAATCAGAAATGGTGGTAGCACCTCTGTGATAATAGATTTAAGAAGTAAAAAACCTGTTATTATGCAGATGTAATTGCAGCCAAAGAAGAGCAGGGTGAGAACACGTAAGAGGAACAGCTCTTCAGACACCAAGGTCAGTGAAGAAGCAAGGGGAGAACGAACGCCAGGTGCCCAAGATGAGATTCCCCTGCAGCCCATGGTGCAGTCAATGGTGAAGCAGCTGTGGCTCTGCAGCCCATGCAGGTCCATGGGAATGCAGAGATCCATGTGCAGCCCATGGAAGAGCCCTACACTGGAGCAGGTAGATGCCTGAGAGGAAGTTACGACTCCATGGGTGGCCCACACTCCAGCAGGCTCCTGGCAGGGACCTGCAGACCCATGGAGAAAGGAGCCCACACTGGAGCAGGCTTCCTGGTAGGACTTGTGACCGTGTGCGGGACCCACACTGGAGCAGCCTCTCCTTGAAGGCCTGCACCCTACGGAAGGATGACCACGCTGCAGCAGCTTATGGAGAACTGCTGCCCATGGGATGGACTCATGCTGAAGAACTTTCCTATTGGAGGGACCCCACGGTGGAGCAGGGGAAAGACTCCTCCCTGAGCAGCAGCAGGAACAATGTGTGATGAAATGAACAAACCCCCATGTCCCAACTCAGTTTGCTGCTGGAGGGGAAGAGGTAGAGCTGGAAGGAGGGAGGGAAGGGTGAAAGTGTTTTAAGGTCTTAGTTTACTTCTCAGTATCCTACTCTGATTTTTGTTAGTAATAAATTCAATTAATAGCTCTAATTTGAGCCTGTTTTGTCCATGACAGTGTTTGGTGAATGATCTCTCCTGGTCCTTTCTCAGCTCATAAATCATTTGTTATATTTTCTCTCCCCTGCCCAGCTGCAGAGGCTTTGGTGGGTGCCTGGCATCCAGCCAGGGTCAACCACTACATAAAAAAAGCTTTTTGTTTTAGCTCTGAATTTTTGGAAATCCTACTTTAATTCTAGGATTTTAACTAATACAGTCAGTACATCTGACTAAGTAAAACTTACAAAAGCTGGAATGTATCCTACAAAAATGTAAAGTACTTATTTAATGTATTTATTACTTCATAATTTTTTAATGTATTTACTACTAATTTATATGCTAACTTATGAAAGAAGAACTGGAAGAAGAATTAGGAAATATTTGGAGAGACAAATAGCATATATTTTTAATTAAATTCTTAAGTAATTTTCTAAATGAAATGTTCTTGACTAATGACAGACACAATTTTACTGGAATGAATGGGGAGCTTTAGCCTTCCATTAGCACTTGCTAGAATGGCACAGGCTTGTGCTTCATGTGGCACAACTGCATGTCTCTGCAGCTTCTGCACTGCTGTCATTAAATACTGACATCACTTCTTTGGACTAAAGAGGTTCATAATCTCAGTTTACTCAGCAAGGCAGCCTGTGCCCTATACACATATTCATTGGCTCTATAATGTAAAGATAACATCTGATGACGGAGAAGGGAAATGGCCCTCTTCTTTAACTAAGGGAAGGTGTGCTACTTCCTAAATGGGAAATCCCTGTTTCTCACATACAGCATCTTGCAATATTTTCTAGAACTGAGTCAGAAAGAACCATAGAAATCTTTCCATGTCGTCCTTTTCCACTGTCCAAACCTCGGCTTTGTCACTAGCCTGGATGCTAGGATAATTTCTTAAAAAATTTAAAACTCTCCCAACTTTAAAAGAATGGCAAACATCAATCCTTCCTTTCTTAAGGGATTACTCTAACTACTGAGTATTCATGCTAAAATATTTTTTCCTTCTCTTTTCAATAAAAATGACTGAATACTGTGCTTTGTGTTAATACAATCATGTCTGTATTTTAGAGAGCCAGCTGGGTCTCACAAGGTTCTTAAAACTTAGACATACCCAACTGACAAATGCAATTTAGTGGATGATGGCTCCTAAATTGAACTTCAATATTCACAAGGTGGATGTGAGCAGCAACAAATTTTTAGACACTCAGATATTCTTATGCAGTTCGATGAGTTTTCACAGATCACTGTGCTAGATTTAGGAATGCAAAATTACACACAAGTAAGACTCAAAGGTTTTTTTGTGGAATGAGATATTCCTTATAGAATACGTTTTCCACAAACCACCCTAAGAAATGCTTTGATAGATGAAAAGCTTACTGTGTGACAGATAAGAGTATATGAACAAACATTTCGCTGAAACAACTCCATTCTTTTTTTCTTACTGTTATAGAAAAACCTAAGATCTGCAATTTACTCTCCAAACTAAATACTTATCTCCTTCCCAAATTTTTACCAGTCACAGTGGAGGCAGTACAAGCCTATAAATAAACACGTTCCGGAGAAACTGAGCTGGTATCAAGTTACTATCATCAAACTGAATATCAGTTCCTCTGGATCAGAGGAGTTTTTTCATCTTGATAAATTGCAATTCAGTGCTATACATAAATGAGCAATAATTACTTACATGATCAGGTTTTATTTCAATGGAGATGTTGCACATTGTTTGACCTGCCATGCAGGTCGTGGCTCCCAGCACAGATACAAGTTCATTCTCCAAGTTCATGCCATCCTTCAGAAGAACAACAGCTGTTTTATTAAAGGTCACACGCCAGAAGACCTTCACATCTTCAAAAGCCCTATAAGCAAAACAGAAGAGTATGCATGTACTGAAGGAGAGCACAACCGATTTAGGAAACATAAACCACAGACGTAACATATATTTTATGTTATTATTCAAAACTTATCATTAGGGAATCAACTACTTTACAATGAAAAAGTAGCTCTTCTTATTTAAATTTCTTCCTCTAAAATCTACTCAGATTATAAAAAAAAAAGTAACAGAAGAAGACAAAGTAATTATGGGAAGCCAGATTCTTCTGAATTTTTGTTTCAGATAACATGCAATTATCTGAATAAGAGACACTGGTGCTTGGAAAGCAGGGATGTGCCCAAGTACTTTCATTAATACTATAGTAACCATTGGCCTGGAAAGCCAGGTAGAATTTGTCTTTCCTGTAAGTGTAAGGAAGTTACCATACTTGAGCATTTTTCTTTAAAGTACACGTAAAGTTACAACATGTATAAGTACTAATTAGGAAAAAAGTAAAGACATAAGCGCACTGGCACTTATATAACTTCTTAGTTGCTCCTTATAGTATTCATAGCTACTTACATTACATAGAGAGGTGAGAGCTGGAGTTACATCTTTAGCAGTGCAAATACTTTACCTTAAGCAAAATCTTCACACTTGCTTGACTTACAGTATAAAATGGTAAGCATTTGAGATTCTTCCTGTTTCTGCTTTATACCAATACAGTGATAGACCTAATTATTCACAACTTAAATGCCCCTTTGCCAAAATCTGACACTATTAAAGGAGCTGAAAGGCAAACACTTATTATAAAACTCTATAATGAAAACCTCTTCCACTAACAGTAGCTCCTGTGATTCAAGATCGCGTATTACAGAGTGTGGGAAGAACACTGGAATCAGCTGTTGCCTGCACCTGTTTGATTGCCGTGTGACAGTCAGCAGCACCTCTCTGTTTTCTGAGTCTTCATCAAGTACCAGGCCACTTTGCACTTCTGGAATGAATCCCAAAATGCCATTCTGGAGATCACTTCCTGTGTAGGAAATAGTCCATGAAAGTAGTACGCAAGAAAGTTAAGCTGAGAGTAAAATATAATTTTAATATGCACAACTGCTAAAAACCCAAACAGTCAGGTATCAAAAGCATGCTGCGAAGTACTATTTAGGGACACCTCGATTCTCTTAATATTTCTGTTCTTAATTTACACTCTAGAATTTCAAATATTAGCACTTCTAAATTTTATTTTAATCAGTAGAATAATAACAACTATTTTTGAAAGTAAATTCCCTATGAGAGTCCTGGCACCGTTTTTGCACATAAACTTGTACTTTCAGCAACATTCAACAAACTTGACTGAATTCTGTGTACTCTGACTTCAAAAGACTAGGTGTTACAGTAATCTCCAGAACAATGTCAAAAACCTTGCTTACAATGCCCTTGTGAGATAATCACTCTGGCTATGTTTATCAAAAATCTTAAAAAATTCTGTCTGAACAGAAATGGGTCTCAACATATGCCTAGGTGAACAGCATTGAAACAGTAGGTAATGGGATAAAGATGAGCTTCCAATGACGTAACTTAAGCTTTCTTATTCATCCTACCCATGATGTTGTTGAACCCATCCATTTTCACAGATTATTACATCAGCTTTTCTCTTGCATCTTTAATTCCATGTGTGGAACTAGTGAGCTGCAAAACACCACATTTTTCTCAGGGGAATGTAAGTAACTTCAGGAAAACATCAGCGGAAGATAAAAAAATCCCAGTGTTAATGAGTGGAAATTAATGTCTTTGCAGTGCCCAATCAAATCTTGCTTCTAAAGGATTTCTCCTTGCAGGTACTGATGGCTTTACTCTGCAACTGAAAAGGCAATCTACTTCCAGCCCCGTGCTTACTAAATGTAAATATATATAATAAGATGAACAGAAACTGTGTGTTTGCTTATGTGCATGCACAAATATTTAACCTGTGGTGTTTATCTATACACTTAAATGCAGGTACATGCTTTGACCCTTCTCCTTAATGTGTTGTCTCATGTTCCAACTGTATGGACATTTTGTACTGAGGGTATAACTCTAGACCACATTAATACACTTCTGTGGGATTCAATACAAGCTCAAATTCCAACCTGTGCCTACACACATACTTCTGCAGTTAACATGCATACCCAGGGGACTGGTTACTTCATGGTGAATTCTACTATGACAATGCACATGAAGGGAAAGTGTTCCATATGATCTGTTTTTGTATACAGTCTTGGTTGCTTCATACACTCATCCAGCAGCAGAGTTTAATCCTAGTTGTCAATACCCACACTGATTTCTTAAGAATATCTAAATACACAAGGCTCCCAGTAATGTTGGACCTTACTTTCTTGATTAGCCTAAAACTGAGTTAGCCTAAAATTTGCTCCAACTCCCAACTTCTTTCTAAAACTTAATTTATATTGCAGTTAAGATTGGTTTACATTCAGCTGGTAAGCCAGACAGATAACTAAAAGCTACAGGAAATGTGAGCTCTGACATCACCTTCTCACAGTAGCACAGTGACTGAAAGAAAAGCTCTTCTTTGGTTACTAAGTATGCCCATTCCTGTCCTCCATCCCCAGAAGCAGAGGATGACTACACTGCAGGTATTAACTGAATAGTAGCAAAGAATGAAAACAGAAACTGTTTTTTATACTCTGTACAAACTCCATCCATTGAAAAAATGAAAGACTTAAAAACACGAAGTATGTGAAATACATGTGACTGAATGCCAACATAATTCAGGCTAAAAGGGCCCTTTAAGTCTCTAGTCCAACACCCTTCTCAAAGCTGAATCAGCTCTGAAACCAGACCAGACGGCTCAGAGGTTTGTCTAGTTGGGGTTTTTAAAAAATTCCAGGGATGGAGAGAGACCATGCAACCTTCCCAAGCAACCTTTGCCACCGCCTCTCTGTACTCAATAGAAAAAAATACACAGACAAAATCTCACTTCAGCTTATACTCACTGCCTCCCATCAAGCACTGCTGCCATAATGCATTATTTAAATAATGGATTTCTGTATTTCAGACACAGTGTCTCTCCTCTTTTAGGTAATCTTATGGTCTCAGTAGGAACTAATTCTTCCTGTATGCAAATGCCCCATGACGTTTTCTTTAACAAAATCATATTTCATAAACTAAGTTAGGAAAAGGGAAAACAAGGCAAAAGAAAAAGTAAAAAAAGCTTAAAGCATTCTCGAACTTGAGAAAGCAAAGTACCTTAAGTGGCAAAATACAAATTATCTGGTCTTTAGAAACAAACCAAGCAAAATTGCAGTGATCTTTTTGTGCCATAAACTGTCAAGAAGTGGTCAGCATTTACAGTTATCATACAAAATATTTTGGTCTAAATGCAACACTGCAGTACTGTGAGAAAGGATCATTAGTGCAATACTGAGAACAAACAATCGAAGCCCAGCAGTTCTGTAACAGGTTCCTCTTGGACACTTTCATTTTCATACCATAGTTAATTGGTGACTCTTCTCATAGTCACAGGTCTGTATCACAAAGTATCCCACTTATTCTTTGAATTTGGAAGTCATGGATCGACTGAAATGGGAACCTCATGTCCCAGGAGGAAGGGTTGGAACAATGAAAATGGCAAAAAACCAAACGAGCCTGCAATGCTACTCCATCTCCAACACAAACACGTTCAGCATTCTCCCTTCATAAAGGACAAGAACAGAGATAAGTAGCACCTATAGATGTATTTTGCTTTACATTGCTAGGGGATGATAAGGGGGCTTTGTGCCTTAGATGCTTCCTCTGATCTGGAAAACGTTAGATTTGGGAATAGAATAACCTGCTTATTATCATATAGAATTCCAATTTTACATGAAAATTGCTAAAAGAACATATAGTTATTTACTGTTATTTAATTCAAATATATTTACTAATTTCCTGGAGCAAATAATACTACCTTCAATAATTACTGTTGCAAAAGCAGCAAATCCATGTTCATCTTTTCCTTCCACAATCTGAGCTCCATATTCAGGATTTGAGAGGAAAACATAAAACAATTCCTGTCCTTCAGGCTCATCATCATCAAAAATTTTTATGGACACCTGGCTTTCACTTTCTCCATCCAGCAAAGTCAGAGAGACTGTCTGTTCTTCAAAATCTTC
Organism: Struthidea cinerea; assembly: GCA_013397865.1. Lineage (NCBI taxonomy): Eukaryota > Metazoa > Chordata > Aves > Passeriformes > Corcoracidae > Struthidea > Struthidea cinerea. The sequence goes on from VZTI01004258.1 coordinate 440,872, forward strand.
TCCTTCCATTGCCCATGTGAAGTTTGATTTTCCATAAACATTTCCAAAAGGATACAAATCTACTCCATTCTGTGCACTCACTCCCCCAAAGGTTCTAACAGTTATTTTAATATCACCAGAAAATCCCTTGGTCCTTCTGATCTGAAGCACTGCTATGTTGGAGGTATTGTTGTTTGTATCTTCTTCAACATAAATAAACTCTGGCCCCAAACTTAGTATTCCATGAAGAATATCATTAGCCAGGATATTAACTGTTGCAACACTGAAAGCTGGATTCAAACGGGGACTCCAGTCAAGGTTCACAGGCTGAACATCCAGAATTTCCACAGAAGTCAAATTTACAAAAAAAAATTCTTGTATTTCAGACACAGTGTCATCAATTATTGATATTTCTATCACTGCACTTGTCTGAAAATATAGAAACATAAGCTCTCCATTGTAGATGGGTATAAAGTCTTCTAGTGGTTTGGCACTTCCTGGAATGGTCTGATATGTCAGTTTAGTGAGATTACTTCGAAAACCAAACAATCTTTGGACATGTAATCTGACTGCCTGGACATCTTCTTCAACTGAAACTGATCTTGAGTTAAGGTCAAACTGGAAGATCCCCATTGGCTCAATTTCAGCTATTGTAAATCCTGATCTGAAACAGAAATGATATCACACTGAGAGAGGAAATATGAATAATGAAAAGTAGAACAATCAAGCATAATTTTCAGTGAGCAATCAATGATGGCTGTAAGAAAGTGGATTAAAAATGTGTAACAGTAGAGGGAAGAAACAGCAACCATACAAAGCAAGCCATAAAGAGGTTACCTAAAAAATGCTTTTGCAATGTTTAGATTGAACAGCCCTCCACAGGCTTAATGCATCCTAAGTCAGCCCAGGATACTGAATAAATGATAAATAAAATATGGTCTTCCTGAGAAAATGGAGAGGCAAAGGAAAATAGGTCTTCCTACTGTGGACATAATGCAGGAATATAATACAGCCACTCCAAGTAATACCAGTTTTAAACGCTGAACAAACCTCCTGTACCAAGGGAAGGCTGTGAAGTAGACAGATGCTAGCAGGTCTACAGTTTTAGACAGGAAGCTAGAGAAGGACAGGAAGTTATTTTAAAATAGACAGTACGGCTTTGAAATACTGCCTCTTTACAATATTAGTCAAGTACTTTTTTCCCAGATCTCAGCCTTGTTATCAATATCAATTTCAGATTTACTTTGTTCATATTAAATATATCCCCTTCTTACTACAAAATATTAGACTGACTCTGCTAAATCTTGTGTCATGCCCTTCTCTCTAGAACTGACCCATTATTCAATGCCAGAGGCTGTCAAGTGGCACAATTACAGTGAGTGGATTTGGCTGCTATCAAATGGCACAATTACAGTGAGTGGATTTGCCTAATAGATGAGACCCTTCCACCACGAAGGAAGCCAAAAAACCTTCAAAGTGAGCTTTACTTCTTGTGGGATGCAGTCTTAAGTTTTCTAGGAAAGGTTACTCTAGTACATTCAAGGTATTTGACTGGCACAGTAAATATGTGCTTGAGGACTCCAGTCCATAGGATGGACAAGCCTAGGAGAAAGGGTCAGTTTGAGGAATTTAGGCATCTGGTTCACTCCTGACTTCCTTCAGATTTGCCAGTGCAATTTTAACATGGTGAAGCCAATACCTTTATCCATACAGTGTCACTCTATGCCCATTTTTTAATACACTTTCATCTTCAATAAGGAAGAGAAAAAACAGTTTGAAGAACAGATAACAACTTAAGGGAGATGAAAAACATTGAATGTAATGTTTTAATTTTTAAGAATAAAATGGGGGTTTAATATAAATTAGTCATTTTTAGAGCACTTCTTATTTAATTTGATTTTTTTTTAAATAATGTTTGTCATCTAAGATCTAAATATGGATTTTTAGGGACACTGAAAATTGACAGAATTTATTTCATTCTTCAGCTTTCTGGTTAGAACTGTTGATCTTGGTTGCTCAATTTCCTAATAGTCTCCATCATTCTAGACACATTCTAGGCATCCCAGATCCCAGTGTCAGGAAACATACTGGAACTGAAGAAAAGCATTAGTTCTGGTCAGACCAGATCTGCAATACTGACATTTGTTTCCCCGCGAGACAAGATATATAAAGTTATCAAAGAAGGAACTATAATTTGCTAGCAACCTGTAATTTAATAGGGCTATGTATGAGGTATATGCCTCTATACATGTCATAATTCTTACAGCATCAGTGCAACTTTAAGTGTAAGTAATATCCTTACCTCAGGCGAGCCCCACCAGACACATTGCTGTGCACTGCTGTTAAAGTGATGGCAAATGTCTCAGGTTTATTTAGGCTTGGAGTAGCCTGAAATGAAATCACTTTACTTTCCTCCCCAGAGGAAAATACAGCACTACCTGAAAGGAGAATGATTGAGCAAGTCAAAATCACTAAACAGGAATTCTCTTTTTACCTGGGAATATAGTGACTTTGGTCAAAATTCCACTCCACTGGGGGAGAAGAAATCTTCATGATAAGGATCTTTCCTATATTAAGCTGTCCTTCAGGGGCATAGCATTGTGTCTATGAAGAAAAGTTTTGGATTTTTTTCTTGTAAAGTAAATACATCCCTTACAGATAAATATTGGATCACACGATTTCGTTCTAATGGCTCTTTATTAACAAAGAAAACATGTAGAGGTACAAATAACTAAAAGGTGGTATCATTACTTATGCAACTGTCATAGCTGTTGTCCTTGTAGCTGTACATAGCTTGTTGTGGCAACTACTCACCAAATGGAGGAGTAATATTGCCTAGTTTAACAGAGTCAGTGACTAGGTCAAGTGGGTATCCTGAAATCCAGCTAACTACTACAGAGCCATAAACTCCTCTTCTGGTTATGACAGCATGGCCTGTCCCTGCTACAATGTTTGTAAGTCGTAATATCACAGATTCAAAGCCAACCTGTGGAAACATAGTAGATTTTCTCAGAAAATAGAATAAAAATGGACAGTTACATATGTGAAAACATAGTACATTTTGTAAAATGGGCATCTTACAATAAGGATGCATGCATATAGATAAATGTGTGTGCATATATCTAGGTATGTAGGAATACATATAGTTCCTTCACAGCTCTTTAATAATATTTGCAAATTTTAGGTTTCTGACAATTAGATTGCAGGGAAAAGGAACAAGTATGAGTGACATTTCAGTACTGAAATCAGTGAATATAGCAATCTGTGTCTATTGTTTAGAAGAAAAATAAATCAAGCCTGCCCTCAGCCTGCCGTCAATATTCACAGGTAATAATTGTACTACTCTCTCTCTCTCTCTCTATATATATATACACATATACAAAGGTCTAAAATAACTTATTAGTTGTGTATATAGTGAAAAGTAAGTTGTTGCCCCATGACATTGTTCACAAAATTATTCTTGCTACTGTGATCTACTTTTCTTTTTCTCTGAGCAGCAAATTGGAGAGAAGATAATTTGCATATCTAAAAGCAATGATAACTGGATATATGGTGGTATATAGTATATAACAGTCTTTCTGTAAACAGTGTATACCGAAATATACACTGAAATACACTGTAAACAGTGCATATTTGACTTAAGTTTCATTGCAAATTAAAAACCAGAACAATGCTTCAAGATAATTAAAATCATTAAGTAAAAACTTCAATAAAATTTAAGAGTTAAAACCTCATCATGTATTGCCTTTGCCTGACATAAAAAAGGGAATGGTAGCACATATACCGTATCAGAGTAGGCAAATTATCATTTCTCACTCTCATACAAAATAGACAAATGGAAAACTTAGCACTCAATGATTACCAAATTTACTGACATCTGCATTAACACCCAGCATATATTCCATCTCTTTTTGCACATGATACTGAATACATGCTATTATCTGCTTTGGGGGTTGTTGTACTTATAGAAACTACTACCAGATTTACTTATTTTGCTGTAAGTCTTAGAACTCCCATTTCATGTAAATATTTACACTACTTACATTTTATAGATGATGAGGCCTTTTCCAAGTGTATTAAAACATTTCTATAAGAATGTGTATCAGAGGAAAGAATAACATACAGTGCAACTAATAACAGGAAAAATATTTTCTCTCATATTGATTACAATGAAAACTTCACTGAGTTCTTATAACAGGTATCTTCTGTAATGAAGTGTACCTTTCTTCTGTGCTATGAACATGACACCACAACCAGGCTACTGACCTGTGAATTGGCAGCTTCCTCAGGAATAAGCACCACAGCAGACTTTGCTGTTCCTAATATTTTAGGCATATCCTTGGCACTTCCCCTAACCAGGCTTACATTAGTCAGTTCCAGAGTAAAATTCAAGCCCAGTAAAATAAATGCCTTTGAGAGAGAGAATTTAGTTAAAAAGGCAGAAATTTAATTCCACTAAAAACGTGTCATCCAACAGTTCAAATAATTAACAGAACAAAATCTGGAGATTTTGTTCTGGTTATATACAAAAAAGCAGCGTTTTCAAGACAAGTGTTTTGTTGATTATGTTTCTCAAAAGAATTACAGTTAAGCCACCAATATTGTGAAAGTAATCTGCTGACAGTTTGCTGGAATGTGAATTTTTAAAGAAACTATTGCCATTTTAAAAAGTTGCATCTGACACAGTGGGCCTTGGCTTGATTTTAATCCTTGGGATTAAAAATATCTAAGATGTTTGTAAGAGCATGTAAGGGAGGATGTAAGACTGTGATAATAATGACAAATATCCAGGAAACACAGAGGACTGCAGATACAGTTATCTTCTGCTTCATGAGTCACAAATGACAAATCACTATTTACAACCCAAAAGGGAAACTTGAGAAAATATTTGCATACGTATAATAATAAGATATTGAACTGATAGTAACACAAAGCAACAATTTAAAGAAACATTAAATATTTGAACACATGCATAGCAGTGATTTTGCAATTATTATCAGAAAATGTGATTTTCAAACCCAGTTCTACTCCATAAACAGGAAATTCGTAACACCAAAACTCTCTTTTCTGCTTCTTCACAGCTGATACTAGTGAGAGTTTTGTATCTTATTTGTATTCTGATGAAACAAATGGAGACAAGATATCATAGGAGCTAAAAGAGTAGTACACACCTGGTTGCTTATTGGCACTCTTTCTACTCCAAAGCTGGCACCATCCTTTATTGTGAGGAATCCCACCTCATTCTTGGGTTCAATTAGTGCTTCTTCATGAACGGATATGACACGGTACTTGACCATCACTTCTCCAAATGCCCCAGCATGCCGAGTTACATTAATCTGAACATACCGATCCAGGGTTTTCTCCACCAATACTGACTGCTGATCAGAGTACAGGGCAAACACTCCATGAGGATCATCATTTGCAAACACTGTGATCTTTGAAATTCCTTTCTCATGGTCTAAATCTGCTCCACCTTCCACTGAAACCAGCTTCACCTCATAGTTTTCATCCAGTTCTGGAACATCATCAGGTAACAGGTAAATAATTATCTCAGCTGTACTCTGCTGATCAGCAATCACAACAGATCCCTCTGTCTCAAGAAAGTCACCTGTGATGTCAGATTCACTACATATTTCCCAGTAAACCTGAAATGAGTACAGAAAATGCAAAACATAAAAGAAAGAAAAACTACCTGCAACGTCAGAAACTTGTGTATTTAGGATTCCGTATAGACAGGATAAGGAACAGACCGCTTTTAAATGTGTAAAATAAAAATTGCTTTAGGTATGGATAGCAAGAATATCCTATCACACAAACTTTCTTAAAAAAGAGTGTATTATTCCATTAACAGTACTATGAATATAAATATTTCCTTTGTCTAGTTTCAGAAGATTTATGTAAAACTATGTGGAATCTATGAACATTTTTCAGAAAGTGTTTCTATTTTTAGAACAAAATACCCTTGCTGTTTTTCCTGTTTCCAGTATTCCTAACATAGGAAAGGAATGAAGAACTCTCATTAAACACAGCAGATGCTTCTATTAATTGATCAATTTATTTTAAATTAAATGAGTTCCTGTTAAAACGCTGGCTTCTAAAGAACTTCAGGTAAAAAAACAATGAGCATGGTTCAAAGAAGTCTGATTCTGTCTAAAAACAGTAAATTGTGATGACCTCAAAGAAAACTCACTATGAAAGTATGGTCTCTTCTGTTCTCCCAACAGAAGTAAATGGGGAGAGGAATAAAGTGAGAGCAGCACGGCAGTATGTTTTTCTTTTATTTCCCCTGACCAGGGAAGACTGAATTTTACTCTCCAAGCCACAACTACTAGGGCTAAGCCCTTCCTAAAGTTAGTCTAAAAGGCAACATTTAGGAAAATTAATTTGAGAAACAAGCAATTGAAAAGCACACAATAAGATACTTTTCCATACATTGACAATGAGGATGATTTCAGATTATACTGTTTAATAGGAAAAGAGTGAGAATACCGTTATGTTCCCCAGAATGCCCTGAATTCGTTTGACAAACAGCGTAATACTTTGTGGCCCTTCGTCTGCTGAGGGTTCTGCATAGTTAATCTCAGTTAATGATTCAGGAGCAAACTGTACAATTCCATTGGGATCACCAAACTTCTCTATCTGTAAAAAAGGTAAACAAACATTTAAAAAACTAGACATGTAGTGTGAGTTGTATTCTTCTTCAAACCACTGAGATTTTCACTGCTAGATTCCACAGGGGCACATATCTGTTAGTTCTAAATACAGCAGAGAAAGTTTTGAATGTCCCCTTTTCAGTTTTTAGTTCCCCTGTCCAAGGAAGAAAAAAACAGAGTTTTATTTCAAATGCTTCATCTGGATATTTTGATACTAAAGCAGGAAATGTTCAGGAACCTTGAGCTAGTATGCAGAAATTCTTCTGGCACTATCAGGTTGCAAACTCAGCACTATGGGAAAGAGACCTCATCTACATCCACCCGCGTGAACCGTTAGCTGGAACACGAATTTGGGGAGACCTGACTTCCTGAGGGCCTGTGCAAATAAGAGCTAATTCCATCAACACTTTACAGACCAGATAATAAAATAAAAATACAATTTCTAGGAGAGATTTTTTTGAGGGCTTCTTATAGCAGCCTTATAAATATTTCCTTAGTTGCAGTATCCCTAGAGCACTAATTTGTCTTTGATAACTCTGCCTTCTCTCAAAAATATTTGCATTTCTCTTGCACTGTGAGGAGTCAGATTTTCTCCTTTCCTCTGAAGAAGATGTCAAGAGTGACAATGTCCTACTTTTCTTGCAGCTGCTGAGGGGTCAGAGCCTGGAGCTGCGTGGGTGTGTCCCACCCACACAGCTCACTTCACTTCACTTCACGGTGAAGAGATCACTGTTATCTACCACACACACACATGATGATGGTCGGTGCAGGTGTAGGCCAAATGGTCCAGCCTGGAGAGTTTGTCCATTACTGTTTTTTGCTGTCTCAGGCTTTGGGAAGGAGTGTGTGTGTGTGTGTGTGTGTGTGTGTGAGTGTGTGTGTGTGTGTGTGTATGATTTGTCCATCACTGTTTTTCATTGGCTCAGGGGAAAAAGACATTTTATCTTTGTCTTGGTGGAGCTTTGGTGGTGAGCACCTTTTTGTGTGTAAATCATGCTCTCTATTGTATCCCTTTGTCATTAATATTGTTGCTGTTACTGTTTGTTTCTCATCTCATTGGTGTTTTCAAGTAAATTTTTCTTATCTCGACTCAGAAGCTCTGCTTTTTGTCTCACTCTCACCAGAGGAGGTAGGGGAAGGGAATCAGTTGAGTGGGGTTTAATTTCCTGCTGAGTTTAAACCACAACAGATGACAAACATATTGACATATAGAAATGTGGGCTCAAGCATCTCTTTCCAAAGAGAACTACAGAAAACTGCAAATAAGAGAGCCAGCTCAGTGCTTTTATACCAATGTTTACTGACAGATTCTCTGCCCTTTTTCTTTCAGAACTGAACACAATACACCACAATAGTACAAAGGTCAAAAAAGGAAAATAACTAAGTAATCATTGTCATTCATTTTTAAAAGCTTTGCAGGATAAATACCAATATCAACAGAAACCTCTGAAAAAAGAGAAGCAATAATAACTTACTATTAGTGTAATGCTGTTTGCCTTAGAATCTATTTCTGTTTCACCTTTCATAAGGCTCAGTCGAATAATGAAGGTTTCCTGAACTTCAACTTCTTCATGAGGATAGATTTGTAGATTAATTGTTCTCAGACCTCCTTCTCCTTCTTCAAAATAGAATGATCCATTCACAGGGTCACCAATGTCACTATTCAGGGGTGACAAAATCTCTTCTGAATTGGGTCCCAAAATGTCCCAATTAATCTGTGGAAGAAATAATTTTCAGATTTAGAGGGGTGATACGTTATAATAGCATCCCAACAGGAGAAATGACAGAATAAGTACCAAAAGTACATAACTATGTTTAAATCTTCGCTGTTAATACAGGATACAAAATAGTCATAAATAATTCTGTGGGGCAAAATATAGAAGCCTTTGGAAAAGTAAACATGCAAATTTACAAATGGGAATTTTGAAGTGTTAGTCAAAATGCCAGTTTATTAAATTCTAGATGATAGAAAAGAAACTAAGATTTCTTTAGCATATAGCAGGAATCACAGGCTAGTGTCTACTTCTCTTCCCTTTCATGACTTGCTTTGCAACACTTCCCACATGAGTACTCATGATCAAAACCATTTCCCTTTGAGGTGTGATGTCAAGTCTGAAAATGACAAATATTTTCTATCATAAAAGTTTTTAATCCTTCAGATTATGAAGGAAATTATGAATCCTTCATATTTCTTCAGCCTGATAAGCTATAGCATTTCCAGAAATTCCCACAAATTAGATTGCTTTTAAGGAGGTCATATTCAGCACTTTACAATTATTATTTTGGTAATTTAATTATTGTCCACTTTTCTCCAATGACTTCTAGAAAAAGTCAAAGACTTAGGCAATTTTTATATGTGGAGAAGAGGAGCTCATGGCTTTAATGCAAATTTTCCAGTCATTTGACAAGACTATAAAAGGCCTGCCATGTTTTATAGTTATAACTTCACTTTATAAATGGTCTGTATAGAGTAAAAAAATACTCTAGAAAACTCATAGTAAGCAATTTCCTGAATTAAACTAGTGGTAGTACATGAAGTTAGCCATAATTTTGGTGGGATTAGGAGCTAGTTCAGAACAATGTACACAATACCATGATAAAAGAAGGCAAGCAGGAGGAGAAAGAGGAGTTTAAAAGGGTAACAACATTTTCTGTTATACTGCAACTATATGCAATTCATATTTAATAAAAAAATGTAATTATCCTATCAGATATCAGTCACTAAGAAAGCTCTCAAAGCAAAATGCAGGAGCTTTTGGACATAGTCACTGGAAAACCTTCAGTCTCTGACAGGCAAGACCCACCTGTGCCTCCACCAACCGCCCAGTCCTTTCCAACACCAGGGACACTGTTGTGGTTGCATCAGGGTTGGGAAGAATAATTTGGCTTTGGTTGAGAAATCGGACCATGCCCTGGGGAGAGTCACTTTTTGCAATGGTGACCTGGATCACCAGGTGGAGCCCCAGGACTGCTCCACCAGTGGCTCCTGTCAGCTGGATTTCAAATTGCTCTGCAAATTCACTGCACAGAAAAAGAAAAAGACATTCTGAGATACCTGAGAGAAAAAAAAATAAAACTGTACTTAGTAATTCAATCATGCATTCAACTGTATCTGTTTAAAGGACTAAAAAAATTATTTCCATAGGTGCAATGTCAAAGATTCCTTCTATTGTCATAGAATGGTGATATCTGAAATAAAAATAATGTTCCATTTTTCACTAGTGTTAAGTTAAACAAAAATACAGAAAAATATTTTATTCTTCATAGCAGGACTATTGTCACCAATATTTCTTATAATGAAATTAAAAATTGTATTTGCATATTATTTAACAGGAACTATGACACTCTAATATAACAGCTTCTTTTTCCCCCTTTAGGTGATTTTCCTCCTTAGGTGATTTTTTTAGCACTGAAGAAATTTGTTTTTCAATTCCAGCTCTACACACGCTCATGTGTAGGTTTTTTAGTGCATGCTAAAAAAGACCTTATTAGAAGTAAATCGGTGAATAAATATCTGAAAATGTAATTACCTTTCTTCATCATCTATAATAGAGACATAAATAAAAGACTGGTTCTGTCCATGAGAAAAAATGACAGAATTATTATGGATGACATAGTCAACACCATCAGGAAGTGCAGAAATACTTCGAGAAAGAAAATCAGCTGTGACATTGCCATAAATTCCACGCTTTCTCAAAACAGGAATCATGATTAATCCAGCATCCTCTTCCACTATAAAAACAATTGAGAAAAAGTTATGTTATTTCAAAATTTATGCCATAGCCTTATCTTCTAAACCACAGTGAGAACTTCAGGTAAACTTACCCTCTAGAAGGATATACGCTGGATCAAATTCTATGACACCTTCAGCATTGTCATTTTTTCTAATAGTGACCCGTACTGTGGAGATAATTCCTATTATTGGAGGTTGATCCACCTGTAGACCGTTCTCTCTTACAGTAAAATCAAATCCACTTGCAGGAACATAAAAAAACCAAAACATAAAAATACATTTTAAACTTCTTGTGAAAGAATAAAGATGTGGGTGTTACAATTTGTCAATTACTGCAAATATGTTTATTTTCTGACAGTTATTACTGAAGACTTTTTTGGTCACTATTTTTCATATTAGTATGTTTGCAAAAATAATAGTTTATACATAGAAATTTGTATCTTTCATTTGGTCTTTCTCATTTCGTCTTTTTATTGGAGTTTCTTGCAACTTGAAAACTTTTATCTAATATATGGATTTTAAGCTTTAATAAATCTTCATCAGCAACATCTTTATACTAAGGTTAAAATGATTGGGTTTCTCATATATCCATTTTCTATTATGATTACAGTTACAGCTGTCTCACAAAATTTTACAGTAAAAGAGATGAAATGTCTAGCAGTGGCTTTATGCAGGTAGATCAGAATCCAAATAGAGTTTGTTCTTCTGCTTGTAACAAATCAACTGGGAATTTTAACTTTACCTTCCTTGGAGTTCCACTTCAGTAATCATCAATGAAAAGTATTCAGGACCTTCAGGAAAGTCATCATCATGAATTTCAATCAAAATAATTTTACTTTCCTCCTCTGGTTCAAACACCATTTCCCTTACTGTGGGAGTAAAATCCATTCCTTCCTCCGCAGTCCCATTTATTATCTGAAAGCAAAGACGCACTCTGCCATAGGATCCCCTGGAACGCACAACGGTGATGTTAACCTGAGGGAAAGAGAATATTTTCTTTTAAAAATGGCTTTGTTTTCTGTTACAGTTGCCTTTAGGAGCTGTTCTAAAGGCACCTTTTCAATGGTTCTGTCAGGTAACAATAATTTGATTTATGAAGTATAGAGGACACATAATTTAACAGATAGCCTCAGTGATTTTACAGACTGATTTATTTTCTTTCTAAAGATGAGCATAATTCTAGCAACAATGTTGATATCTGTCAGTAATTTTACATAAGAAAGAATTTTAATCCAATACCCGTTTTTCGTCTTCTGTCGTTTGCAACAGTTCATGGGCAAATGCAAACTCTCCATAGGGATAATCACTGGCGGCCATGGTAATATTTGCTGTGCTGCTAGATTCATTTATGAGTCCTCCATCACTGATTCTGGTCAGTTGAAACTGGTAGTAATGCTTCTCCTCAGGACGGTTGTCATCTACAGCCTAGGGAAAAGAACCAACAACAGCTACAAGGATTTAAACAATTTCCAGGGAGAGAGGTATAACTAATTTTTAACCAAGATCCTAAGAAAATAAAAGGAAGTACTTGAAATAGCTACTGGTTTCAGATCTCTCATATACCTGTATTAGAACAACTGCTGCAGACTGCCTATCTTGCATGGTCAAGGTCCCCGATACCTTAGTAAATTCTGTCTGATGAGGAGGTGTTATATTCCAATAGATTATGATCTCCCCAAAAATCCCTGGGCCACGTACCAGGCTGCAGGTAAGGACACAAACACAGATTTTATTTTTACCTTTAGTATTTAATATTCAATACAGAGATAGTATATCATACTGCTGTGCATGGAAGAAATGTTATCAGCATTATGAAAGTTTGAGTTTTAATGTATTTAATCACTATTAAGAACATGAGAATTCCCTTTTCAGGCATTTTCAGAACATCTCCGAAGTTCTTTTATTTCTCTGTGTTGGGAGGCATCTCAAGCTGTATTTTTGCCAAGAGGTCTTTCAAGTTTCTTTCCAAGCCCAAAGATGGGATCTGAAAACGGATTTCTCTTGGTTCTATTCCACTTTTCCAGAGATGGAGATGCAAAACAGAAGGGAAATTGGACATCAGGGTAATGCCAGGGGCAATAAGGCTATCATAACTCTTTGAAATTTTCTGAGATATGCTCTGTCTGCTTCTTGTCTAAAACCCTACTAATAACATCAGGCTTGGTGAAATAAGTAACAGTAAAGATTGGTCCGCACATTCTGCACATAACGTGATCTAAAGGTACTGCTTGCGCAAAGCATCATTTTGTCTTTTGGGCTTCTTGGGCGAGTACCAGAAGCCGTTCTGTTGCTTATATTTGCTGGTTTACCAAAGGAAAGTGTCATAATCTTTTTTCCAATGCTCTTAGAAGATTCTTCTAAGAATCTAAAACTCTTCATTCTGTTTTCAGTTGACTGAATGAAACAATCGCAACTTGTTTCCACCAAAAATCCTGTTCCCATATTGTTTACGCTAAAACATAGCAATTTGCTGAAATACTATTCAGGCACAAACCCTGAATCAAATTCTGGAAAGCACAAAGCACCTTCAAATGTCACATTTCCTTACCCCTTTCCTCTGATTAAGATCCTCTTTCCTTTGGTGCATCAATGCTGTAAATAACTTGAAGACAGAGAGGAATATTTGGACCTCCCCAGTAATACTGAGAAGACATACACGTGGTATATTCTGCCCTTCTTTAAAACCAATCACCTAATTTTTAAAATAGTTCTGATCATAGAAATGATGATAAAATGCAGTACTCAATAAATTCTTGCCAAATGCGAAGTCTTAAAGCTTTTGCATTTGGGCTGTTGTCTTTTCTTTGAAAAAATGAGAGATGTACTCACCTAATAAGAGCAGTTCCATTATAATTTCCTGAAGGTTCTCCAATCAAAACATGCTTCGATGAATGGGCAATCCCAACCACCCCAGAAGCTCCTTCATCTCCCATAATAATGATGGTTGCAACACCTATGAAGAGAACAATGCTTCTCATGGTAAATGAAAACTAAGCAACGAGCTGCCTCTGGTAAATTTTGTGACATGAGTGGTTAAGCATCACCTTCACAGAGGGCCTGTGCAACTCTCTTTGACTTCTTCAGACAAGTGACTTAGGGAAAAAGACTAACATTCAAGATTGTGACCAACTAGCTGCACACAAAATACTTTGTGTATCAGTCACCATATCACCATATCAGTCAGAATACTACATACATTAAGCACTGCTTAATGATATGAACAGACTTAGAATAGTTCTCATATGGAATATCTAAAACCAGAAGATACTGAATTAACTCTTTACCATTTACAGGGGATATCTCTGCATCACCAGTAGAGATTAGCTGAATGGTAAATGTTTCATTCCCCTCCAGCAGACCATCTTGTATCACATGTAAAATAATCAGCTTCTGGGACTCAGTCTGCATCATGTAAAGACCGGAAAGACACCGATATATATTAAATGAAATTAAACAAGATACAGTATTAAAAACAGTATTTTTTTTAACATATCAGTGTTAAGAATGCCTGACATATTCTCTAGTATTTTTAAAATATCCAATTTCTGATCTGGCCAAAATTTTTTCTCAAAGATTAATAAACAGTAAAAATTGTCTCTCAAACATTGTGTGTCACCCTAAAAATACCCTCACTATTTTCAACTAAATAACGACTGAAATTCCTTTGCAATTTTATTCACATAGATGTTTTCAAGTTAGAGGAAGCTTCCTATACAAAATCTTTTCTATCAGGAACTGCATATTCAATAGTACACACATATTCTAAGGATTAACGTATTATTGAGATTAGATATATTAGTTGAATTTCTGCCTAATCCACATTTTTGTCAGTGGGAAGTGGCATACACATTGCATAAATTTAGTATACCATACATATATAGTTGTATGCTTATATTTAAGCATGTATAAAAGTTCAGGACAAAATGCCAAAGCCTACCAGTAAAGAAAGCATAGCAAAACTTTGTCAAATACTGATGGTCTTATCAGAAAAAAAAAAAAATCTATTTTCCAGCTGATTCAAAACAAAACAACCAGCCTGCCTATGTATTTAATGATAAACAAGCTTGTACTGAGAGAAAATAGATTATGCTTTGTTAAAATACTTTTTTTCATTAAATATTTTGAGTAGACTGTAAAAGATCAATATTAACATACTATCAGTATCCAATATTTTGACTCTGATTCCAGAGTTTTAACTTGCCATGAAATATAATGAAATCAAGTAACACTGTCCAGTTTGAAAGTTATTAAGGTGCTTTTTTTTTTTTTTAAATCTGCAGATTTTGAGCATTTCTTTATCTTTCTCCCCTTTTCAATATAAATTTTCTTTTTAAGATGACTTATACTGTAGTGGAATAAGTGTTTCTGTAACCATTATTCACATTCAGTAGATTTTGATTCCTCTTTCTTAATTGTAAAAACAGTAGAGATTTGAAGAGCTGCCTTCTGGATGATTACATTATGCTGCACCAAAACAGCAGGCCAGCTTTCCTTTACAGCTTGAAAAAAGCCTGAATACTTCTAACCCCACCAGTTCAAACAGACCTTTTTCTAGTGTATATTACTTAGTATCCGCCTACTTCTATAAACATGTAACAAAAACCATACAAACACACATAAGTAGAATAAAGTATTTATAAATCTAATAGCAAATAAGTTATTGCAATGTCTAAAATACCTCATTGAAATGAAGGGTACCATTTAGAGGGGTCAGATCATATCTGGCTGCTTCCTCGAGAATCCATAACACTTTAACTGCTCCTCGTCCTCCCTGACTTCGACTTACATTGAGCAAAACAACTGCAGCAGAGTCATCAAGTGTCTGAGGTTCCTTCACTGTTACCTGATGGAGAAAGACAAGGAGAATATGGGAAAAGCTGTTTGAAAAGTCAAAAGCTGTATCGATAATGTCAAAAGCAAAGACAGGGATACATATTTGAGATAAACAACAACAAAGATAATCAATGACAATGCTGAACAATAGCAGTGAAAATGAACAGGAAGGTACCAGGTGTAAGGAGTGTGTTGAATTCTGCTAGCAAGGTTTAGTCACTCAAGTGATTTCTCTATGCTCTATGATTCAAAGCAATTACAGATGGTGTCACCAGCAGTCTCAGCACCAGCAAAATGGAGAACAGAAGTACTGCAAGAACTAAGATAAGATATGTTTTATAATTTCTTTCAAAATTTTACTTTCAGTAATGCAGATTATTATACAGACCACAAAAAATACTACCTAGGATGTCCTGAATTGTTAGTATGGTGAAATAAATTGATTCAATCATGCAGAAATCTATATTAATGCAGCAGCACTTTCACTGTTACTACCATCCTACACAGCTAGATGAAGACAGGCACTAATATCCTTTCAATGAAATCATGTCTTCCACTGCAGAGAAAGCTTACAAAAATCAGCTATGTGCTAGTGACACAAACCCACTATCCAACTTTATCAGAAAAGAGTGCAATCTAAATCAAACTCACATTCTTTTCTTCAAACCCAAATACCCCAACAGGGGAATCATTTGGTGGAATAGCGACAGTTACCAAGGTGTCATTCCCAAGTCTTGCACCACCTGTTACCCTCACCAGGGCAACTTTGAATATCTCAAGGAATTCAACTTCACTGTCATCTATGATTGTAATTTCTATTTCTCCTGTAGCCTGAAGAAATGTTAAAAAGAAAAAACAAAGTTTCATTTATAATATTCTGTGAATTGTTTGAAAAAAAATTAAAATAGGGAAGTTGTATCTAGTAATAGACATTGTTCACTTGTTCATTTTTCTTCTTATACTTGTATATTTATAATAAGAAGACATAATTTCAACAGGGGTTTTTAAGTCCCTCAATATAAATCTTATTTGGTAAAACCAGCAGACTTCTCTGCTTTGGTACTTAACAGAAAGTAAAGGTTGACAATATTATAAATATTCAGTCAAAATTCTGCAGACTATGTATATACTTCCTTTTGCCAAAGGCCGGTTATACTCACAATCAAAATCCCTGTGTACACTAAGTTTTCTCAGGTGCAGCATGAAATTTAAAACTATGTGTAGCACACAGCTAAGAAAACGTGTAAGCTTAGCCTGAGAATTTATAGTGAAGATGGATTATGCTACAAATTTTCAGTGTAACAGGGTTTATAGTTAGAAGTTACATTCTCACTTGCCAAAGTATCAAAGACACACAAGCCTATTAGGTCAATGCTTATGAATACTCTGGTTTTCCATGTTAAAGAACTGAAGCTGGGAGCATCATTCACATACATAAGGCCATAAATAATATGTTTTCAGTGAAAATTCTGCCAAAGTAAAACAGACAAAAATCTTAAGCTGGTAACCCAAAGTCAAGTAAACTTTCAACAAGTGCATACCTGCCCATCTGCAAATGTAAGGTTTCCAAATGATGGTGTGAAGTCTTCAAAGCTGGCAGTTGAGTGAATGGCTTCCCAGTACAGAGTTGCTGACCCAAATCTCCCAGCCTGTCGAACAACTGGGAGTTTCAGTACATTCTGTGGTGGTGGTACCTCATAACCAGAAACAGCTCCAGTGATATCCTGTACATTCAAAAAGAAACTGCTGAGTGTCTCAACAAACTTTTTCTTTTTTCAAGTTGACTTGCAGTTAAAAACAAATGAGGAAATACGTAACTATTTGTAAAACGGTCTGATTTAGCACTGACCTTGCTCTGAGCAAAAATCTGGATTAGATGACCTCCTGAGATCCCATTTTATGACACTGGTTTCAGCACTACCAGCTCCCTAATAAATTTAGTGTATTATTTGTGATGAACCTCTTAAGAAAGAATTGTCTGGTATCTGGCCATTTATCCAGAACAATTTAGTATCATAAAGCCTATCAGAACACTTTCAGAAGTCGTCTGAGAAATAAGACTGTCTTGCTGGAATGCCACTTCACATATTTTTTATTCAGACTTATTTACCTTTGTAACATTAAAATTAAATATTCCTCTGGCATCATCATTTTCTTCAATTGTTATTTCAGCTATTTCTAATCCAAGCCTCTTCACACTTGGCTGACCTCCAGAGGAAGAAGTGATCAGCTGCACATCAGTAATATTGATTATAAATCCTTCCTGTAATTCTGGAATATTGTCCTGGAAAAAAAAAAATTGAAGTGTCTTTTTTTTTTTTTTAAATGAAATATTGCAAGTTTATAATACATGCAGGAAGATGACTACTTGAAGGTTGTTTACTGCTCAAAACTTCTCAGCATTTGGGACCATATAACCAATCCCTTGCTTCATACCATATGAAAGATGAAAAAGACTACTTTTGCTGAGATTTTGATATTGAAGCTGACAGTCAGATTCCAGATCTGCCAGAACAGTGGAAAGCAGCACTGGCTGTCACCTGCTACTGCTACTTAGATGAAAGTCAGCTAGATCTCAGAAACCAAGCCATAACTTGAAAATCAGTATCTCCATTCTAAATATATTTAAAGAATGTGCATATTTTTTTTCTTTTGTCATTATTATAAGTAAATTTTGGGACTATAATGTAACAAAGAATTTGGCTCATTCTGAGTGATGAGTGATCAAGATTTTTTGAAAGAGGTGGCTGCAAGAGTCCCAGCACAGCCATTTTGTGAATATTAAGTCATACTACCAGTAAAAAGTACCATTTCCCTTTCTTTAAAAGATACTAATAGCTAAAGAAGTTGTTAGGCTACTCACAGGCAAAATAGTGACTGTGACAGACATTGTTGTTGCATTCTCTGCCATAATGACTGTTTTCATTTCTAGTATATAATCCTCATTCTCTGTTGCTCGGTTGGAGGGGGACAGTTCAAAGTTCGGTGCAGTGGTCAACTGAACTGCAAGATCACCAACAAATCCTTGTTCTCGAACAATTTGTAGGGTAACAGTAGTTGAATTCTCCTGCCCTATAGTAAGGAGAGGAAAAAAATGCAAGACATGATTGTTTTACAGTCATAGAATATGCTGAGTTGGAAGGGACCCATCAGCATCATCGGAGTCCAACTCCTGGTCCTGCACAGGATACTCCAAGAATCACACCACGGGCCTGAGAGAATTGTCCAAACATTTCTTGAACTCAGATAGGCTTGGTGCTCTGGACGCTTCCCTGGGGACCCTGTTCCGGTGCTCAGCCACGCTCTGCGTTAAAAACCTTTTCCTCATATCCAACCTAAACTGCCCGAACTCAGCTTCATGCAATTTACTCAACTTCTGTCACTGGGCACCAGAGAGTGCAGTGACCAGTGTCTGCCCCTCCTCTTCCCCTCACAAGGAAGTTGTAGACTGCAATGAGGTCTCCCCTCAGTCTTCTGTTCTCCAGGCTGAACAGACCAAGTGACCTCAGCCACTCCTCATATGGCTTTACCTCAAAGTCTTCACCATCCTCACGGCCCTCCCCTGCATGCTGTCTAATAGTTTAATGTCTTCCTTATATTGCAGTGACCAAAACTGCCCCCAGCACTCGACCGTGAGGCCGCCCCAGTGCAGAGCAGAGCAGGGCAACCCCCTCCCTTGCCTGGCTGGTGATGCTGGGCCTGATGCCCCCCCAGGACACGCTTGGCCCTCCTGGCTGCCAGGGCACTGCTGACTCATATTCAACTTGCCACTGAACAGGACCCCCAGCTCCCTTTCCCCGGCACTGCTTTCCAGCATCTCATTCCCCAGTCTATCCATACAGACAGGGCTGCCCCATCCCAAGTGCAGAATCCAGCACTTTCCCTTGCTGAACTTCATGCAGTTGGTGATTACCCAGTGTTCTGATTTGCCAAGGTCTCTCTAATTTGTTGAGGTCTCTCTTCAAGGCCTCTCTGCCCTCAAGGGAGTCAATAGCTCCTCCCAATTTAACGTTGCCAGCAAACTTAGTATTCCTAAGAGTCCTGCACCCAAGTCATTCATGAAGATATTGAAGAGAACTGGGACTACAATGGAGCCCTATGGGTCCCCCTTTTAACCCTTGCCCTGCTTGATTTTCAGCTCACCTAACTGATGGAGCTGCTTGCTAGAGCCCACCTCAATTGTGCTCAGCAACACAACAGTACTTGCATAATACCAGGGCTCAAGGAGATGAGCACACACAAGTGTTGTGAACACAGAAAACAGTACCTACATCTGGAGGTACTGTGCATTTAAAAACTGGATCTAGAAGAAGAATAAAATATGGAATATCTACAGTTTTATACGTGTGTTACACAAATCATTATTTCAACACTTCTATTTTTATTCAGTTATCCTTCAAAACTTCCACCTCAACACTTTGCCTGGCCTCTCATGCCTAGGCCATCGGTATTGATTCTAACACAGAAAGTGGCATTGAGGGGAGTCATTCTGGCTGTAAACATCACATTTTCTTAAATCAAATATTGAAGAAGTTAAATAGACTTGTACCAGTCAGGCTCAGCAACCTTTTGCGAAAGCAGATTTGTAATCTTATCCAATAAATGGTGGAACACATAATCTGGCTAAAAGTGCTGCATTTATGACTGGAGAAATAGAAACAGATAAAATGTAAACACGTTTGTACTTCAAACTAGTTACTGTAACTAGATATTATTTCACAGATAGTATCTTGTGTATAATTCATTAAAATACAACAGATAAAGACTGGAAAAAAACCTGTGCAACCACGGGGAGCTAGTAACCTTCCTTGAGTCCTAACTTCAAAGTATAAATGTTTACAATGTGTGTGTTTGTGTAAGAAACCAACGGAATCCCTTTACATTACTTCCAGGTGCTAAAAAAAGGGCAACATCGATTCACCTGAAAACAGAACTGGTTAGAATGTTTTACCTGTGATGGTATACTCTGATGGAAAAAGCATTTTTTGTGTATGTAATTTGTTAATAAGGACAGAATATTAAATAATTAGAAAGTTCTAACTGGGCTGTTAAAGTATGACGAGCCCATCAGATAGCTGCAGGAAAAGCACCAGAGAATGCCAGCTAGCTCCCTGAGCCAGGAGAGAGGGAAGAAGCCTGAGCATCATGGCAATTCTCCTCTGGCCAACTGCCTGGGAGATCCTTTTCAACTTGTGCCTTGAAGGAAAAACAAATCAAACATGCAGCTCTAAGCAGAAAAACACCACCTTTTTCTTGAAGTGGGATTCACTCCTGCTCTGCTTCCTTCCTTCCGCTGGCCCTCTGAGCAAAAAGCTTCCCTTTTTGAGCCACTTCAAGAGGAAAGTCTTTCTATGTGAATTATTTTAAATTATATTTTAAATATAGCAATCCCATTAAATGGGCAACTTCTGCATTTCATATAAACAGAAGTATTTTATGCATTAGTGGTTTGCAACCTACCTCTTAAACAAGAATGGCTGGAGAATATTTATAGATGCAATGTGAAATACAGCATAAAATGTGTGTAGTAAAACTGCATAGTTACATATTTTAAGGGAGATAGATAGATAGATAGACAGACAGATAGATAGATAGAACCAGTGTTATAACTACAACAATGCTGACTTTGAAAAAACATATATTCTTTTCTATGAATCAAGAAACAGACTTACCTTCTGGTTCTGTGGTTTTAACAAAGAGAGACTCCATATGCCACTCAATCACGCCATGAGGAGAGTCATTGGGTAAAATGCTAAGTACAGCTCTTGCCCTTTCAGGATCAATGACAGCTCCTTTTGTGGTATCTTGAACACCCATAGTGGTAACATGGGTGAGTGTGATTTCCACTGTCTCTGAAAGTTCTGCAACACTGTCCGCGAGAATTGTCAGGGTGATCGTGGACAGGGCCTGACCTTCTGAAAATGTTATCTAAAGTTTTAGAGGGAAGGGGGGGAAAAAAGTCAAATTTCTTCTCAGTGTTGTTAAACCTACAGTTTTATTCTGTAGACACTATCAGTTATAAAATGCATATATATACACATACATGTCTTACAGAATCACAGAATACGAGGTTGGAAGGGACTTCAAGGATCATCTGGCCCAATCCTTCTTGGCAGTACCACAGTCTAAACAAGATGGCCCAGCATCCTGTCCAGTTCAATCCTAAAAGTGTCAGTTCTGGGGAGTCCACAACTTCCCTGGGAGATTTATTCCAAAGGATGACTGTTCTCATGGTGAAAAATTTTCCTCTCATGTCCAATGAGAATCTCCCCAGGAGTAACTTGCATCCCTTATCCCTTGTCTTTTCAATGTGACACCTTGTAAAAAGTAAGTCTCTTCCTTTGTAGCCACCTTTTAAATACTGAAATATGGTCTGAACATAAGGTCTCCCCATAACCTTCTTCTCTCAAGGCTAAACAGTTCTCTCAGCCTTTCCTCATATGACAGCCTTCCCAGTCCTCTGACCATGCTTGTGGCCAGCTCTGGACCCTCACCAGCCTGTCCATATCTATTTTCCACAGAGGGGACCAAAAGTGAACAGAGAAATCCAGGTGTAGCCTGAAAAGTGCTCAGTAGAATGGGCTAATGACTGCTGTGTCTCTGCTGGGGGTGGCCTTGTTGATGCAACCCAGAAACATCCTGGTAGATCGCCTCAGTGTTCACTTACATTGAGCTTATCGACCAGCAGGATCCCCAGGTCCCATTCCTTAAAGCTAATCCCCAGTCAGGATAGATCCCAGTGGGTGGTGCACTCCTGGATTATGCTTTCCATAGAGTAACATTTGTTCCTGATGGATCTTCCAGGCTACCAGGTAGCTCTCCAAAGTATCCACTCCCTCACTTATTTTGGTATCATTGTCACACTTCATCAGAGTATACCAGATCTCATCACCCACATCACTTACGAAGATATTAAACACTGTTGGGCCCAATATTGATCCCTGAGGGACCACACTTGTGACAGGTTGTCAGTTTGAAAAGGAGCTATTTACCATCACTCCCTGGGGGCAGCAATAACACATCAGTTTATTTAGAAGAAGGCTATGGCAAGCTGTATCAAAAACCTTGGAGAAATCCAGGTAGAAAATGGCTTTTGCTTTTCTTATTAAATAGCCTTTATCTCAAGCTTTTTCACCTTATTTTCTCCTCATCCTGCTGAGATGGGGGAGTAAGAGAGAACTAGGTGAGGGTTTGTTAGACAGCCAAGGTCAACACACTGCATATATACATATCAAAAGAAGGATGAACATATAATATCTATTAAAATCATTGTTATGTGAAGAAGTGGCTACTCAACTTTTTATTTTTCTTCTTCAGATAAAATGATTGATGCATGCTTTGTCTATCAACATTCTTATTTTTAAATTCAAAGGGTCCACCACTTGATTAGGTCTTTCTCAACAAGGAAGACGTGTCTATATTGGGCTACACACACTGTGTAGGATAAACAAAAATTTCCACTGAACATTATACCTTTCTGACTTGTCTTGCCTACAAACTTACGCAGGGAAATTGTGTAGCACCTAGCTAGAATGCTCAAGGAGTACTCTAAAAATTTCAGTATAATTGTTTTGGCATCCTTGATTTCCCATCCATTTATTTTTCCCTTTTTTTTTTCAGGCTTTGTGTCTGCTACAGATGGCCACAAGGTGGAGGACTTTGACCTACGCAAACTGTCTCCTTCTTGCTCTAAGGCATATAAAGAGCTTTGGCCAGCGGGAAACACGGGGTTTACATAGCTGGGAATCCAAAAATCTCAGAAACACAGAAAACTGGGACTTGTCATGTTCTGCAGGGCCATTTAAGTTCTCCATTGTATTGAGAAGGTCAGGACAAAGAGCAAACACTCCCAGCTTCCCACCTATGCAAATGATTTGACATAGTAGCTGACTCTCACAGCAGAACAAAGGAGGATGGAAACAGGATACTACAGATACACATTTTCAGTGCCTGGACAGCATTGCACTATCAGGTTCTAGAAGTGTTAGAGTGATATTGCAGTATTATCTGCCAGCCAGAAGTGCAAACTGCCAGAATCACAGGAAAGGACAAGGAAGCAGGAATTAAGAGAAAAGTGGGACAATCTAACATGTACTGTCCTTCTCACTCAGTACATCTGTACCTACTGGCTGAGACAACACAGTAAGTGCTACCCCAATAACAGTGATATTATTAAATACCATTCCTGAAGCTGGAAATATATCACTTATGCTCCCATTAGCGATCCATTCTACTGTAACTCGTCCATATGTTCCTATTAAACGTTCAATATTCAGGGTGATCAAGCTGTCCTGTTCCATTTCTTCAACTTGCTTCAATAAAGAACTCTGGAAAACATACAACAGCAGAACCAAGGCATTATTTTCTTAGAAAGAAAGTTTTCTTTAGGGAACAGGGTATTCAAAGGGGGCCAGAGACATTGGGCATCAATAAATTAATCTACTCTTAAGCAGCTAAATGCAAGTCTATTGATTAAATTTATGTATCTTAATATGCAGAGGGTACTCAACAGGCTTAAATTCCATAAACATAGAAATTTGAAATGTCAGACCTCTTTATGCTAAAGCAAAAAAAGTTCAATGATTTTTGTTAGCTTTTTTAGTACAGTGTTTTATGTCCAAATCGTGTGAAGCAGATAACAAACATGTAGACTTTCAAGACAGACATATTTTTACTGCTGTTACTTTACTATTATTCATCCTCCTCAAACCAGTCCAGATGCAATGTTTCATTTCAGTAATGATTCTTCTGTGTTTTGTATCATCAGTATGCATTTAGTACATGTATCTGTTTAGATAACTTCTACAATATTTAATGATTTAAGCATCAACTGTTGGGGTGTCCGGGCAAACCTGCCAGCCCAGGGTTTGGGGGGACAGACCTGCGCCTGCGAGAACCCCCCCGGTGTATGGTATCTGTATACAAATATGTATTGGTTCTCCCCAGTTCCCCTCGGGTGTATGATATCCCTATACAAATGTATATGATTTCTCCCTTCCCCCCGCCGGGCCAGAGGTATCGGGTTAGCCCCGGGTTCTCTCCCTCCCCATTGGCTGTTGCTGTAAGCCCCGCCCCCCAGTCCCCGGGACCCGGGAGACACGATTTTCCCCAGCCAGACGGCTGCGCGGGACGAACGAATAAACATCTCCAGGTCTCCCAGCGTCTCAGATTCTCGTCTTCCTTTGCTTCTGGGGTCCCGAGGGTCCAAACCAAACCCCGTGGACGTGCTGCATGCCCTAGAGAGATCCAACGGCTAGCCAAAAGGAAGACCACAGGTAGCATAGCCGGCTTTTAAAGTCTAGTCTGAAATCTGCCCTCCTGCGCCGCCCGGGGCCTCATCCCCGTGCCGGCCGTGGTAGGCAGAGAGACAAAGAGACAATCAACCACCCCAAATAATACCTTCAGTCTGACATTTTCTCCAAAGTTATTATTTTGTTCAGGCAGAGGGGCTCATCATGTGGCATAACTCAATTAGTACCTATTTTAGAGGAATAGAATCTTTATTGAATTCCCTTGATTAACCAATTTGTAGAGACTATGATGATATCATACATGCCATCTGAAAACTGAATTTTTAGATTGCTGCAAAATTAAACTGACAAAATAATGGGTTACTCTAAATGTAAGGGGATTATAAAAATACCACAACAGGAACAGACTGGAACTGAGTTTCTATTGCCTGTCGTCTGTATAACCAAGTACCAATGCTAAATGGAAGTCAAAGCCCTTCTGTCTCAGGTTGATACAAGACTTTAGAAAAAGAATCCCGTAACATGCAGGTTTTAGTATGTTTGTGTTCTGTTATTCAGAAATGATATATACATATTTTAATGATTTACCTTATAAATTTTACCTGAGCAAATGCAATGACTCCATAGGCATTGTCATTGGAAGGAATAATTATGTTAACAAAACTGTGAACACCAATCTCTGCACCTCCTTTGGGGTTTTTCAGCCACACTTTAAAACATTCTTCCTCCTCTGGGATGATGTCATCCAGGATATTGACTGCTATCACAGCTTCCATGTCCCCAGGCTCAAATATCAATTCACCTGAACTGGCATACAAACAAACACATCAAGTAATTATAAACTGAGGATATGATTAATGAACTTTGAAAGCACTACTGAAAATATAATGAGCATTTTTGATGCTGAAATTGTTGTTTATATTCCTGCGTAAGGAGGTTTAAACGTTGTGGAGTTAGTGTTGGGTTTGGTTTTTTTCTTAATTATAACAGAACATAGAGTAACTGATACTTCTTATTAATGTAATTTAATTTATCCTAAATAAAAGCTTCAATATCAAGTCTAACTGCAAGTCCTTTTATTCCATATTTTAAAGCAAGTTGTGAGAAGTTTGACTTCAGGTTATCCTAAGGCTACCTGTGAAAAATTCTCTTTAGTGTTAATAAAAACACCACACACACGTGTCTATAGTGTTTTGTCCACTGTAACAAAAACAGTATCACAGAAAAAGGAATGCAAGAGCTGGGAGAAACCAAAAAACCCACCCAGGTATAAAATCTGACTGGTTGGAGATAGTGGTCAGCTCATAAATCTGGGAGCTGGACTCTACGGAAAGAGCAATCAAGCTCTTGCTGGAGTTCAGAGACCTTGCAGTAGCAGAAGTGATATGATCTGCATATGGGGCTTCCAGCATCAGAGAGAACTGGTTCCTTTCCAAGTTCCAGGAGTAGAGTGCTGTTGTGTCCTTACCAGAGAGGAGGACATGAACTACATGGAGCAAGGAAGAGAAAAAAAGAAATATTCAGTGATGTATTTAAAAGTTCTTGTAATACAGAAATGCCCTTGGCAGCACAAATGTTAAAGTACCACTTAAAATCGGATAAATAGTAGAAAAAAAATGAATGCATATATTTCTTCAATTCCAGTAGTAAAAATGAAATCTTACCTAAACCTGAAGGAGGCACGAAAACATGGATGTTTCTTATAGCAGAGACTGGAAGAGACTGAAAGTGTCTGAATGTAGACTGCCCTGTCTCCCAGACGAAAATTTCAGAATTTCCAGTTTCTACAAAGGAGAAAAATGACAAAACCTACATTATATTGCTGCCTGTTAATTAAATCACACAGTGGTGGCCATTAAAAGGCAGAGATTAGCAGCTTTAATTAAAAAGTGAGACCAGTGATTGTATCCTCCTTTCTACTTGCATAGCTACATAGCATTATATCCCATCAGACGATTTATTCAATGACATCATTTAAGGGCTTTTCTGCACACATGCACATATAAGAACACTAAAAATCCCAGCAGACAACAGTCAACTGCAAAGAAACCTACGGACTGCAATACACACTCTTAAACAGGCATAGGGATGCAGACATAAAACAATGTCTGAAGTGTCATACTTCTTATAAAAATGTACTCTGCTGGACAATGATCTTTGCATATATCAAAGCTCAGAAAAGCTAAGAAGGGGGGAAATTAGCAGCTAGATGCATGGAGTTATTATTTCCTATTGTTCTTGGGAAAATATTTCATTCGTTTCATAATTATTTGAGAACAAACACAATGCTTTCATTTTCTGAAAGACAAAACACAGATTACTTTGATTAGATGCTTATCAGCAAGTTGTCACCCTCCAGTAATACTTTAATCTCTAGCTAAACCCCTTTATTCCAAATGCCTTTGCTATCAAACAAGCCAGCACCTACTTAGCAAACTCAGTGTTTGCTTTCTGCTAAATACCTTTTGCAACAATTAAATATATATCAGACCCAGAAGTCCAGGCTTCCATATGTTTTATTTCTTTTGCTGGTAACTGATGAAGATTCCTAAACTCATTATTCAGCCATTGGTACAAGAGCACATTCTGGCTGGTATTTGACAAAGAAACTAGTAGGTACATAATGCCTCCTCGGGGAAACAAGGCAATGTTCAGAGCTCTGTAAAGTGGAAGGTGATAATGCAGCACAAATGTATCTTTATTCCACTGGAAAACCTGTAAAAATAGGAAAAAAATTATTATATATTTATAGCTAGCACTAAGAAAAAAAGAAATTAAGTGTTGTGATGAAATTTGGAAAGACTTGTAATTAACTGAATTCCTCTTTTCTAAGGTGGATCCTACATTAAGGTGGAAGCATGCTGAAAAGTAACTATAAGTTAATACCTTACTGTAAGCACCTGTGCCTGCTCTTCAAGATGAACAGGTTTATGGTCAGAAGCTCTTTCTACTCCTACAGATGTTTAACATAATAGATTTCAAAACAGAAATAACAGTAGCAATATAATCAAACCAAGTTTAAATTACATGTTAATGTAGGGAGTGTTGTTACATTTAAACAAGTCTAGAATTTTATGTCTTATAAATCTGTAATAGCAATGTAAGTAATTTTTCAGGAATATAGACGTACTTTTTTTCTGTATTTCCTTCATATTCCAAACTCAAAACTAACCAAACTACCCACATCAAAGCCATGGAAGACAACTGTATTCTAACCTGGATGGAACTGAAACTGGTGGTGTCACTCACAAAAACCAAATAGTCTTCTTCATTCACAGCAAAATGTTTGACAAGTCTGGTATCCAAAATAGAGAGGGTCTGTAGCTACAATGAAAACACGGCAAAAATGGTATTTGGAAGTCAGTTCAAGTAACAAGTTTATACATATATACACATCATTTTAAAAAAACTATAAAATTACATATAAAAGCATATATAAAATAATGTACAAAAAATGTCATAGAAGTAATTTTACAATTTTAAACATATATGTGGGGTCATTTAACAAAATTAATATGACTTATCATATTTTTCTTAGAAAATGCTCTATGACTTCATTGCTCCACAATTTCTTTCTTCACTTCCACGGTCATTTTACCTCACCCTCAAAATATAATTATAAAAAACAGTAGACAACAAGCCATGGTTTAGGAATGGTGTTTCCCAATTTAGTGTTCCCACTGAACCATTCCAAACCACGCTGCCTCTTCCTTTCTTCCCTGCAGTGGGACGGAGAGGAGAATTGGAGGCAAAAAGGGTGAAGATCATGCGCTGAGATAGGGACAATCTATTGCAAACAGCAACGTGATGAGAAAATGAACAGTAACAACAACAATAATAGTAACAGAGGGTACAAGAGAGGCGAAGATTCACATGTGAAAATGCCCACTGTGCACAAACCATCAATACATGAACTGCCCCCATGCTACCCCGACCCTGGGGAGGGCCCCCTTCCTTCCTGCCCAGAAAATGACATAGAGTGTCCTCTGGGTGCCAGCCATGCCGCCTCCTGCTACTGCAAAAATTAACCCTGTCCTGGCCTAAACCAGGACAATAACTTACATCACTGACTCATGCAGAGTGTTCAGGTGCCAAACTAGCTGAAAACAGAGTGCTTTTTCCCAAAACATGGCTGGACAGAAGGGTCTCACAAAGTACTTTCTAACCCCATTATTTAATGATTTTGTAAGTTACACAGATTTACCTTCAATAGTTTGCGTCCAGGCACAAATGCATATACACTGCTGTTGGAAGCTCCCTGCCTGGCTCCTCCATGAGTAATCACAAGGTAGGGAGAGGCACGGATTTGGAAAGACACACAACTTTTAGGATCCCACATACTGAAATTCTGAGAAAGGAACAGAAAAGTAGAGCTGAGACCTCAAGGTTTTATTAAGCAGCATGGTTGGTGTCTGTAGGCAAGCATTTACCTCGATGGCAACAAAAACTCCTTTCCACTGGTAGAGAGTAGAAAACACAGCTGGAGGTGAACGCAATAGCACACCATACAGGATTTCTCCTGATGGAAAGAAACACCAGCTAGCTGCTGACTCTTCCACAAAGCTTTGCAAGACAGACAGGACACTGATACTGCCCCCTGCAATACAGTATAAGAAAAAACTATTTATCTTTCAGGTCTTTCACAACACGTTTCATTATTTATTTGCCAAAACCAAATCCAGTATCAGAAATCACAGAATATTCTCAATTGAAAGGGACACACAAGGATCATCAAGTCCAACTTTTAAGTGAATGGCTCATACAATGGTCAAACCCACAATCTTGGCATTCTTAGCATCATGGTCTAAACGCCTAAACTATATTATGAGTTGTCTCTAGATGGTATAAGTGCATGTAAATGCATGTAAATGATGTATTTACTGATACATATATATATTCACACTGAGGATGTACTGAGAGTTAAACAATAAATGCATTTTTCATATATTACAATTACATATGGGAGATGCATAGGCAATTTGAGTGTGACTCAGAGTGACTCAGTTTGGAATTTAGGTAGTGAGAAAATTAACTAGATAGGAAGAAATAAAAAAGTGACAAAGAAACTAAAAATGTGTTTATCCTCATTATAAATCAAAGGTGTAGTGAAAATATATAAGCAACAGGAAGAACAATACAGATTGTTGAAACTCTGGCAGCAGTGGCTGATGACAAGCTGACTCTTAAGCAGCTAAAATCTTTTATCTAATGAATTTTGATATCATAGGAACATTATAAGTGAATTTTCGTTCCAAAGTTGTATCTCCTGTATGTTTGGTTACTCTGTGGCTATCTCCACTCTGAAAATAGAAATGGATGCTCTTGATAAAGTGAACGTACTGATGCCAAACGCAGTATCCGACAATGTCTCCCACTCAACACTCACAGTCATGTTGAGACCATTACTCCGTGAAACTTTCAAATAAACTGTAGTGTTCGCCTCTTCAACTGTGAAGACATTTGTCCTAAATTTGAGAATTGTGAAAATAAATTTCAAGAAGTATTATTTTTATAGTATAAGATTCTTATAATACATTTTCAGCACAGAATATGCAATAAAAAGAAAATAGTTTTCTCCGTGATGGACTAATACTGATTAATGTTGCCCGATGTTTCTTCACACAAGACCTTGACAAAATCATGCGATATTCAACAAAATCTTAAACCAGCCTGAAACTTAACACACGAACTGTACAGGTAAAGCTGAATGATTTCTGAAAACATCATTCCATATCATAGACTCATATGACCATAGAATGATTAGGGGCTGGCAAGGGAACTTAAAGATCATCTTGTTCCAACCCTCCTGCCATGAGCAGGGAGATCCTCCACTAGACCAGGTTGCTCAGAGCTCCACTGAACCTGGCCTTGAACACCTCCAGGGATGCGGCATCCACAACTTCTCTGGGTAACCTGTTCCAGTGCCTCACCACCCTCATAGCGAAGAATTTCTTCCTAATATCTAATCTGAACCTACTGTCTTTCAGTTTTGAGCCATTCCCTCTTCTCTTGTCTCTACATGCCCTTGCAAGAAGTTCCTCTCCAACTTTCTGATAGGCTTCCTTTAGGTACTGGAAGGCTGCAATTGGGTCAGCCCAAAGGTGCCTCTTCTGCAGGCTGATCAATCCCAACTCTCTCAGCC
>VZTI01004259.1:1175-108892 GCA_013397865.1 Struthidea cinerea
CCCTGAGCTCCCCAAACCCTCCCTGAGCGCCCTGAGCTCCCCTGAGCTCCCCTGAGCTCCCCAAACCTCCCCATAACTTCCCAGACCTCCCTGAACCTCCCCAAACCTTCCCTGACCTCGTGGCCACAGAGGAGAGCTCGCTGTGGGCATCGGGCACATCAGGGTTTCACAGTGCCACATCCACTCATTCTCTGGACACCTCCAGGGATGGGCACTCCAAACCTCCCTGGGCAGCCCCTGCCAAGGCCTGACCTCCCTTTCCATGGGGAAATTCCTGCTCCTGGTGTCCAAGCTGAGCCTCCCCTGGCCCAGCCTGAGGCCGTTCCCTCTCCTCCTGTCCCTGTTCCCTGGGAGCAGAGCCCGACCCCCCCCGGCTGCCCCCTCCTGTCAGGGAGTTGTGCAGAGCCACAAGGTCCCCCCTGAGCCTCCTTTGCTCCAGGCTGAGCCCCTTTCCCAGCTCCCTCAGCCGCTCCTGGGGCTCCAGCCCCTTCCCAGCTCCGCTCCCTGCCCTGGACATGCTCCAGCCCCTCAGTTTCTTGTCATGAGGGCCCAGAATGCGACATTTGTGGAAAGTGGGAGTTATCCCATCTCCAGTTGTGTGTCCAGTCCATGGGAGGCTTGAGCTTCATCCCATCTGGGTGAGTGGTAACACCAGGACCTGCCACCTCCAGTGTAATTCCTGTCAGTGTCCCGCTGTCCGTCCTCAGTGGCAGCACCCCTCACGTACCACAGCCTTTCCCAGGATGGACAGCCTTGCCCAGGGTTTTCTCTCCAAAGCCTGTGGCATTGAGCATCTTTGTGTATTTCTGCTGCTCCCAAGACTGGACCTCTCCTGTCTTGTAGCTTCAACTCATTCCTGGGGAAATGCTCCCAGAGTTAGGAAGCTGCCTGGTACACGGACCTCGCTGTTTGTGGAGGATGTACCGAAAGCATCCATCCTACTCAACCCCACAGCACAGCTCCCATGGGATCCTCTGCTGCCATCTGTTCAGGTCGGGCTGGTCAGCAGGCAGAGGCGATAGGCTGGAGGCTTGGGGGTGGGGGGGAACCCAGGGAAGGGAAAGCTGGTGGGGTGTCAGAAGATGGGACCCTGTCCCTGCAGTCCCAGGGACACCTGGCACGGGCAGGAGCCTCTGGCTCGAGCCCCAGCTCAGCATGGCCTCGGGAACGTGTGCCTGGAGCCCGGATCCAGGTGGTTTTCCAGGAGCTGCCCACTGAACCTGCTCCTCATTTCCTGTGGGGAGGGATGCTCCGTGGCTGCCTGCACACGGACTTCTCCCTTTGGGATCTGTGCTTTTCCCCATGAAGTCTGGAACTTCCCCTGCTTTTGGCTGGGTTTCACACGGTGGATTTTGGGCTCTGTCCCATTGTCAAGGTCACCTGAAATCTCTCCTGCTCCAGGGTGAGAGCAGCCCTTGGCTGGCTCTTGGGCCCAGGTTTCACCCCCTCACTGAAGCTGGGGGCTCTGCCCGGGAATTCTCTCGGAGCCCTGCCTTGGAGCTGTAAGATCTCTGACTTATTTCCCTGCCTTTTTGTCTCTGTGTGTTTGATGCTTCTTAATTTATGGCAGCAAAGCCTAACGGAGATCCTTAACTCGGCAGCCGCAATGCAGCAGGAAAACAAGGAGCTCTCCCCCACTCCCAGGCCCTTTCCCATCTATTTTCCTATTTTAAAAATTACAATTTTTTATGCATCACTTCGCAGTCCTCCCAACTTTCTGTAGACACTTAGAAATATCAGCTGGCAAATACAGCGAGGTGCTCCCAGACCTCCCTGTCTGCCCAGAACTCATTTGTGTTCCATAAAAAATGAGGCTTTTATGCCGGGGGAAGATACTAATTCCCTGGAGTCCTTGCATTGCCCGGGATTTTTTTTTCCCCACAAGCATTGAAGTCAAACTCAGTAAAAGCATAAAATATTGCTGAGCAGCTCTTTGGGTTTAATATTCATCTGGCAGCTCCCGCTCTCTCCTGCTTCCCCACAAACGCCATCCCCACGCACAGCAACACCTTGTAGGTGTGGAGACGTGGAACTGCTCATTAATTTCGGCCCAGGCTCAGATGCCTGGCAGGAATTAAGTGCTGGAAGGCTTGGAGTGGTTCTTAAGAGGCTGAGGGAGTTCGCTGGGGAGAGGGTTCCGGCCGGGGGCTGCTCCCGAGCTCTCGTGGATGTCCCTGCAAACCTGGCTGCCGTGGAAAGGAATAACAGCTGGGAAAGGTCTGAAGTGCTTCAGCAGCTGAGAGAGACAGCCAAGGTCTCCCCAGGCTCCAGGGCCCCCCAAGTCTGCGTCCAGTGGTCTGAAGAGGTGGAGGAGAGCCCCTCGCTGGGTCCCTGCTCACCCAAAGCTGTGCTGCAGTGAGGGGATGGGGGGAATTGCGGGGTTGGAACCCAGGACCTGCAGAAACCAGGACAGGATGGGAGCTGGAGACACCAACCAGTCCATCCCCTCCCAACCCAAACCCTCCGCGGTTCCGTGATTTACCGGGCGAGTCACAGGGAGCACGACTTGGGAAAAATCCAGCCCCGATTTGGCAGGGGGTTTATAAGCACAGATACACATTACACATAGAGGGTGCTTAGGGTTAGTCAGGCTGAGAGCTAATTATGACATTAATCTAATTAGAACAAAAGAGCCAAAGTCCCTAAGGAAAAGTCCTGACTGCAGGGGGAGGGCTCAAGTAAAATAACCCAACCGAAGATATTGTGGAAATAATGAAATACTTAAAAATTGACATAAACCAAAGCAAATACTCTGATTAAGGGATGGAAGAGGTGAAACTGCTGCAGAGGAAGGGAGGGTCTGGATGGGAGTTGTGGTTGAAAGGTTGGACATCCCAGCATGAGCAGCACGGGCAGAAGCACCTTTGGACCCTTTGGGGGCAGTGGGACCGGCTGCTGTGGGCCTTGGCTTCGGACCAGCTGTCCAGCTCCTCCCAGCACTTGAACTGGATGAGAAGGAGCTGACCCCAAGTCTGGAAACCGGGATGTGCCAGTGTTGCAGCAGCCCCGGGTGACGGGGGTGCCCTCCCTGGCAAGCGAGTGCCACCATGGCCACCGAGGCCAGAGGGACATCGGTGCCAGTCGACGGCCGCACGGCGAGGACATTGTGTCAAACAAGCCCCGTGGTCAGGGAATTTGGGAAAGGTGCCTGTCCAGAGGCACGTGGTCAGGTGCCCAGCACAGGGCTGGATCCCCGTGAGCTGCATCTGCTGGTGGCAGCACACGGAGGGCCTCAAAGCCCGATTCACAAACCCCAGCTCTGTGAGTTTGTCCGTTTGCTTCAGCCCCTGAGAGGAAACATCAAAATGGAAAACAAGCAGAGGTTGTGCCCTCTCTCGCTCCTGGAGAGCTCTACCACCCCCCGGGGATGTCCAGGTGAGGAGGTTTTCCCTGGCCCAGAGGTCTCTTGTCCTCTGCTGTTTGGTTCATGTTGGGTTTGACAGCGTCTCCCAGGCTGGGTGCCAGGCTCGGGTGCTTTTTTACACCCTGTCACCTCCACCGGATTGTGGTTTTCCTCCACAACCCTCGTGGCTTTCCCCCGCAATCTCTGTCTGTGCTTTTGCTCCCACCAGCACCTCTGAGCGGGTGGGGCAGCTCTGCATTCCCAGCTCCCTCCATCTGACACCTCCAGGGAATGGCTCCTGACTGACACTCGGAATCTGAATTCCTGGGAGCTCACTCTGGGTTTCCATGGAAGCTGAGGCTGTTCCCGCAGCCTCTCCACAGCTTCCTCTGCTGTTTGTGGAGCACGCAGGATCCATGAGAGCCTCAGCAACGGGGCAGGTTGGAAAAGCACAACCTGAAGCATCTGATCCAGGTTTGGCTCTGGTCTTGGGGACCCCGGTGATTATCACCAGAGGGTGGGAGGCTCCAAAGCCCCTCTCGCACAGGCGGGGCCTGCTGGGGCTCATCCTGGCCAGACCTGTGAACACCTGGCAGCAAAGGG
The DNA here is from genome assembly GCA_013397865.1 of Struthidea cinerea. Classification (NCBI taxonomy): domain Eukaryota; kingdom Metazoa; phylum Chordata; class Aves; order Passeriformes; family Corcoracidae; genus Struthidea; species Struthidea cinerea. The sequence goes on from VZTI01004259.1 coordinate 5,122, forward strand.
AGTCAAAGAGCACCAGAAGGCTCCTGGACACTGCTCCTGGTTGTTCCCATGCAATGAGTGTCCCTAAGCCCAGCTGGGGGCAGAGACCTGCCACAGGTGAGCCACAGCCCAGACCCCACCTGACTGAAGGCCAGGAGAGCTCAGAGCATCAGCTGAGGCTGGGAGAGCTGGGGGTGCTCACCTGGAGAAGAGAAGGCTCCAGGGAGAGCTCAGAGCCCCTTCCAGGGCCTAAAGGGGCTCCAGTAGAGCTGGAGAGGGACTGGGGACAAGGGCTGGAGGGACAGGACACAGGGAATGGCTTCCCAGTGCCAGAGGGCAGGGATGGATGGGATCTTGGGCAGGAATTGTTCCCTGGGAGGGTGGGCAGGCCCTGGCACAGGGTGCCCAGAGCAGCTGTGGCTGCCCCTGGATCCCTGGCAGTGCCCAAGGCCAGGCTGGACAGTGGGGCTTGGAGCAGCCTGGGACAGTGGGAGGTGTCCCTGCCCGTGACAGGGGTGGCACTGGATGGGCTTTGAGGTTCCTTCCAACCCAAACCAGTCTGTGTTTCCATGATTCTGACCTGGGGCAGAGAAGGTCGGTCCCATGCTCAGGGCTGTTCCCAGAGCAGCGTCAGAGCTGTCCTCAGGCAAGTCCTGGCTGTAGAGTCCAGCCTGAAGCCGCTGTGCTGGTGCCCGCCGGGTGCCGGTGATGCTGCCCATGCCCTGAGAGTGGGGACGTGGTGGCACTTCAGGCTGGTGACAGGGGTGGCAGGGGAGTGGCACAGGGAGACCGGGGATGGCAGTGCGGGGAGGTGGCAGGGGGTGACAGTGAGGTGGTGACAGTGAGGTGGTGACAGTGCGGGGAGGTGGCAGGGGGTGACAGTGAGGTGGTGACAGTGCAGCGAGGTGGCAGTGCTGCCTTCTGGCCAGGAGGGGCCTCCTGCGATCCACACTTAGTGCCGTGCCCGCTGTCACCGCCGCGTTCCCGGGGCGGCCCGGGGCGGCCCGGCCTGGTCCCTGCTCGCCCTCGGCACAGCGAAGAGGTTGGGAGAAGCATCCATTGATTTTGTTCCTTCGCAGACAGCCTGGCAGTGCGAGCGTCATCATCATCATCATCATCACCAGCGGCAGCGGGGCAGGGTGACCTCCTGGGCTCTGTGGTCACTCGTCAGCAGAGCAGTGACACCCCCCCGCAGCCCCCCCTTGCAGAGGCACCGGCAGCTCCGAAGGGCCAGAGTCCTGCTGGAGGACTGTTCATGGAACTGTGGAATGGTCTGGGTTGGATGCGACCTCAGAGCTCGCCGAGCCCCGCGCCCTGCCGCGGGTCACTCCAGGGAGCGGAGCCGGGCACGCTGCTGTGTGACAGAGCATCGCCGTGCTGGCCAGGACGGAGCTCAGCTGGCCCCAGGGACCTGCTCTGCCCCAGGAGGGCAGTGCCATCGGCCTCGTCCCCTGACCCTGCACAGAGATTTGGGGTGTGCGACGGCGGCGGGGAGCAGCAGCGTCCCCTGCCCGGCACCGCCGTCCCTCCGACTCAGTTCCCTCCCTGGGCTTTCCAAGGAGCCGAAGTTAAAAGCAATTGAACTTTGTTTATTATGTTTTCTCCATCAGGTTCCCTTCCTGGGAGGGTCCAATTAGCGCTAACGAGCGGGCTGGTAATTACAGCTCTGGCCCCGGGAGCACTGAGTGCTGCTGGCCGGGCGGCTGCGGCCGGGCCCCCCCGCCGCTGCCCGGGGGCCAATTAAGGGTTTGTCCTTAATTGGACAAACGACGCTCCCTGGGGACTTTCCATCAGCGCCCTGCCTGGAGCTGGGCTGGCGGCGCGGGGGGACTGTCCCCGCACCCATCGGTGATGGCAGGGAGAGGCGCGGCTGCAGGACCTGGTCCCTCGTCCCGGACAAACCTCCCGCGGCAATCAGCTCCTTTCCCAGCCCCCAGCCCTGCCCGAGGGCACCGGCACATCTCTGCTCCCTGATGTGTCCCCTCTCCAGAGGGAGGGATGTTTGTGCCTCGCTGTCCCTCGGTGCCCGTCCCGGCCAGGCAGGGACTGTCCCGGGGTGTCCCCTGGGGTGGCTCCGTCCCGCGGGAGCGGATCCGCGCAGCTCCCCGGGCCCGCGGGCAGCTCCTGCTGCCGAGAGCAGGAGCCAAGCAGAAGCTTTCCTGTGAAAGTCAGAGTCGCCCTCCCAAAACCCAGCCCAGGGCTGAGGCAGTTTTAGGGGCTAAAAATGCCACGGTAAAATGGGAAAGCCTGTGCCGGTGGCAGCTCCAGCCCCCACCACCAGAGCCGGAGTTTGGGTGGTACCAAACAGGACTGTTTGTGTTGCAGGTCCCAAGAAGGTTGTACACTACAGACGTGCAGGGAAATGCTGCTGGACAGTGAAAATTTAGCTGGCATTAAATAAACATTAATTCTGAGTGACCTGAGCCCGGGGTATGGGCTGTGGTGGAGGGATGGTGCAGGTCCTGGGCTGGTCCAGGCAGGGGGGAGAGGCAGGAGGATGGGTGGGAGCTGGGGTCTGTGACCAACCTGGGCCCCAAGCAGCCAATGCTGCACTTGCTGAAACCCTGGAATTCGTTCCTGCTCACCCAGCTCTTTCCTGCCCTCCCACAGCTGGCTCTGTGTCCGGTCACTGTGCCTGAGGGGTTTGTCCCAGCACTGCCAGGGAGCGGCAGCCAAACCAGTGTCCCCAGCCAAGGGGCTTGGAGCAGCCTGGGACAGTGGGAGGTGTCCCTGGCCATGGCAGGGGTGGCACTGGATGGGCTTTGAGGTCCCTTCCAACCCAAACCTTCTGTGGTTCCATGACCTTGAGGTGCCGTGGTGGTTCAGGGCTGCTGGCATTGCAAAGGCTTTGCAACTCTGCAACCAGCTGTGGAGGGAGCAGAGACCCTTCCACGCATGGCCGGGACTGGGGTCACTGCCCAAGGCCACCAGTGCCTGTCCCCCCGCCCATCTCCGAACAGGCAGCGGGCACCCGCCCCTGCCCAGCGCCTGCGGGGGTGAGCTGTCGTTTGCTTTGAACACTTCACCCAAAGCAGAGATTCAAAACTAGCAAGTGAGCCCTGTGAGACGGTTCAGAGCTGGAATCGTCCTGAGGCTCGGCTGGAATCGTCCTGAGGCTCGTTACTCTGCCGTCCCTGTTGGGCTCAGCTCCTCTGCAGGTAAACAAGGAAGGGCCTCTTTCCTTGGGGCTTCTTCATGGAGGAACCTGGGGTGGATGAACCCGGATCCAGGAGCTGCCCTGTGTCACCACCGCCCCGTGCCACCCCTGTCCCAATCACCTGCACAATGGGGCTCCTGTCCACCTTCCCACGGTGCTGGGGAAAACGCTGTCCCCCAAAATTCCCAAAAGCCAGCGCTCCCTAACTACTCGGGACTTGCTCCAGCGCTGGTTTGTCCTTGGTATTCTGCCCTGACTTCACAGAGCTCAGTGCTGCCCTGGCCCGGGCAGTGGGAGCTCTCCCAGTGAAATCAGAGGCACTGGGGACACATCCTGACCACCACCGGCGCGGTGCCTCAGCCAGGACCAGCCCTCCTAAGCATGCGGAGAAACAGCGGGTTCACCTGGTGGCTGTGCTGGTGTCCAGAGGGACCTTGACGGGACAGAGAAATGGGCCAACGGGAACCTCCCAAGTTCAACCAGGACAAGTGCAAAGTCCTGCCAGGACCGGGGAACGAGCCCAGCACCAGCACAGGCTGGGGCCACCTGGCTGCACAAACAGCTTGGCAGAGAAGGGGCACCAGGCTGACCAGGAGCAAAGGTGTCCAGCATCAGGAGGAGCATTGCCAGCACGGAGAGGGAGATGATCCTTCCCTTCTGCTCACCACTGGAGAGGCCACACGTGGGTCCAGTGCTGGGCTCTCCAGTACAGGAGAGACTGGGGCATAGCGGGCATTTCATGGGCAGACAGTGACAGCTCCCTGTAACAGTGGCAGACAGGTTGGGTTGGGGCTGCCATCAGTGTGACCACAGTGCCCGTGGCATCAGGGAATTTTGTTCTGTTCCTTTGGGGAAAAGCTTTCAGAACCTCTTCTCTGCAGTCAGGCTTTGAACTGGTGCTGTGATCAGCAAATCCCAGAGGATCACAGAGTCACAGAATGTCCTGAGTGGGAAGGGACCCACAGGATCACCCAGTCCCACCCTGGCCCTGCACAGACCCCCCAGCAATCCCCCCCGGGCATCCCTGGCAGCGCTGTCCAAACGCTCCTGGAGCTCTGGCAGCCTCGGGGCCGTGCCCATTCCCTGGGGAGCCTGGGCAGTGCCCAGCACCCTCTGGGGGAAGAACCTTTCCCTGCTCTCCAGCCTGAGCCTGCCCTGGCCCAGCTCCAGCCGCTCCCTGGCTGCTGTCCCTGTCCCAGGAGCAGAGATCGGAGCTGTCCCTGCGCTGCCCCTCAGGAGGATGTTGAAGACCCCAGTGAGGTCTCCCCTCTGTCTCCTCTTCTCCAGCCTTTGCCATATCCATGTCTCTCTGCAGGCTGGCACCATGGTGTCCTGCCCTGCTGTGGCTTCCTGCCACTATTGCCACTCTCAGTGGGCAGAAATGGGGCATAATCCCAGAATTACAGAATTATTTAGGTTGGAAAAGACCTTTAAGATCATCAAGTCCAACCCTTAACCCAGAGCTGCTGGGGCCACCAAGGACCCCGGGCTCTTTGGCCCCTGCCCAACCTTCAGAAGCGTTTCTGTGGCAGAGCTCAAGCGAGCCCTTCCTCCCTGTGTCCTGCTCAGAGAGAGGACTGGGCATGTCCAGGTCATAGAGGTTCATCCTGATGTTCCTTCGGGTCATGCAGAAGCTGCACCACGTCTGTGGTGAAACTGGGCTGAGGGAAACTGCAGCCAGAGAAATGGTGCTCCCTGCTGTGGCCCGGCCCTGGGGGACACGGGCACCACTGGCAGCTCTGGCTGCAAGTCCCAGTCGTGGAGAACACACTGATAATGGGGCTGCCCCTGCTCCACACTCACCCACCTGTGGGGCTGAAGGCCAAACTGCGCAGGGCAGGAACCTGTCAAAGCCCCTGCCCCAGAGCTCACAGGATTTACTAAATTATGCTTGCATGGAAGAAATCGGACTGTCCAGGTTTGTGGGTCTGGAAGAAATCAGACTGTCCAGGCTTGTGGGTTTGGAAGAAATTGGACTGTCCAGGCTTGTGAGCATCCAGAGGTGGAGGAGAATCTCCATCCCTTGTGAATCACCCTCAGGGTTCTAACCCCCTGCTTTTCCTCCTCTTTAACCCTGTCTGTCTGCTCCTCCCAGCCACAGCATCCTTCTCCTGCCTTCTCTTGGCCTGAGAGCCCTCATGGCAGAGCCCTTGATAAACTAAAAGAAATAAAATTAACACAGACTAAAGGCCCAGGCACTGCAGTGTCTCATCTCCACCTGCCAGTTCCAGTACCTCTCTTACTGAGGCTTTTTTGCACATTGTCAAGATTTAAACACCTTTTAATGAAATAATCTGGCTTTTTCCATTTCCCTCTTACACCCCCAACTGCTGTGGCCCCTTTGGCTGCCAGCATTACCCTCCTGGGAGCTGGCAGCTGCTCCAGAGCCTCTGCTCTCCAGGAGGTGGGGCTCCCCTGGGAAAACTTCGTTTGAGACCTTATTTGTGCTGGCTTGGGACAACCGATGAAAGTCATACAGAGCAGCTTCCAGTCCTGAGCCAGACACTGTGGAACCTCTGCAGAGACAAGCCTGGACTTCTGACCAAACCATTCTATGATCCCAATATTCTTCAATTCTCTGATTCAAAGATTCAAAGATTCTCTTATTCAGTGATTTTCTGATTCTCTGCTTTGATGATTCTCTGACCTGATGAGAGTTGGAAGCTGCTAAGTGGAGAAGTCAGATAAAAGCAGACAAAGGCATCTGTCCTCTGCGTGGAGGAGGGAGGTCCCGGCCTCCCTGAGAGAAAGACAATCAGGGAACTTTATTTCTTAATGTAATTTATTTGACTGGCAGCTTTGAAGGGTGTTAAACACCCTCTGCTAAAACAGAAAACAAACACAGCAGCTGGCTTGGATAATTTACATGACAGGAGAAGCATCTCCAGAGGTCTTTGGTGGGTCCTGCCCAACTTCCAGGAGCCCTGGTACACTGGGGGCTGCAGGCACTTCCCGGGATGTTCCCTGGGGAGCAGGGACACTGATGTGATGAGCTGCGAGTGTCACCCTGACGTCAGAGCCCAGCAGAAAGCCCGAGAACTTAACAGGTGATTTGGTCAATAAAGAATGAGAGGATTGGAATCAAATTAAATTATGGCAATCAAGCGGGCTGCAGGAAACAGCTGCTGCCAAACAAACCCGATTCCATTTTCTGCCCAGTGAAAGGTTTCGTTAATGGGTGTGAGCACAGAGGTGTCTGAGAGAGAGGTGCCTCTGCCCTGCTGCTCGCAGGTGAGGAGCTGGCACAGGGACACTCCTGGGAAATATCAGAGCCGGATGATTCAGAGACCTCAAAATGAAGCTGTCAGAACCATCATAAAATCACAGAACACACTGGTTTGGGTTGGAAGGGACCTCAAAGCCCATCCAGTGCCACCCCTGCCATGGCAGGGACACCTCCCACTGTCCCAGGCTGCTCCAAGCCCCAATGTCCAGCCTGGCCTTGGGCACTGCCAGGGATCCAGGGGCAGCCACAGCTGCTCTGGGCACCCTGTTCTTCCTAACACCTGACCAGGATGCCAGTGCCCTGCCTGCCTCCTTCTCCTCTCCCCCAGTCCCGACTGGTGCCCCCCATGATGTAATCCAGCCTATTCCACCAAATTCTGCCTGCTGGTGAGCCCCCAGCCCCGTAGCTTTCCATCCCAATACCTGCTCTTGTGTCAAGGCGTTAAGAACATTATCCATGGTTGAAAATCTTGTTTGTATTACAGAAAGTGTGTATTCAGCTAAGTATGGATTAATTATACAATCAGAAACAAGCCAGCTCCTTTGCAGCAATTTCTGGGTTTAGTTAAAAAGGTTGATGTTTATTTGTTTACTTCTTTAAACTCTAGTCCTATTTTTACCTAAAAAATTACTTAGAGAATCAGAATTCTGCTGCATTAGAATGGCAGTTTGGTTTGATAAGAAGGTATGAAAAACTACTTTTAGAAGAAAGTTCCGGCTACTGCCTTTTTTCCTGGCTCTCTTACACTGTGCAGGCTCCAGGCTGGATGCTGAAGTCCCCCCAGCCCCTGGCCTGGGGCACCTGCCGTGCCCGAGCTGCCACCAGCACCCACCCGGCTCTCTCCGTGCTCAGCTCCACCTTGGGGATGGCCACACCAGAAAGAAACAACTCGTGTGCTCCAGGGCTGTGCATAAATCACCCCGGGAGATGCCAGTGGGAGTATCCAGGATGGGCATTCCCAAAGGCACGAGCCCTCTCCAGGCTCCTCTGTAACAGCCTCAGCGGGGCTGGCGGGGAGCAGCCTTAATCCCCCGTCAGTTCTCTCTCATCTCATTTCTTTAATGCCTGGCGCATGCTAGGAGGTCACGGAGCCATGGAATGACTGGGCTGGGTTGGAAAGGACTGTAGAGCCCATCTCCTTCCAGCCCTGCCAGGGGCAGGGACACCTTCCTTAGACCAGGTTGCTCCAAGCCCCAGTGTCCAAGCTGGCCTTGACGGCCGAGACAGACAGGAATGTGCTGCACAGGCTGCCTCCAGCAGAACTAAAAGCCATTTTTGTGTTTGCCTGGAGAATGCTGGAGCAGTTTCATTCCCAGTTCTGCTGCACTGTTGGCTGGAAGCCTCTGCTGGCTTTCAGTACCAAGGATCACGCCATGGAATGAGCTGTCTGTGCCCCCACCAGGCCCTCCCAAGCCCCAGGAAGTGTAAACCCAAACTGTGCAAATTCAGCATAGAAAAAAAGTGCAAATTTAGGGCAGCAGAAACATTCTGTCAAAGTGGTTTTTGAGATGTCAGGGAAGGTGCAGCAGAAAGTCAGATAAACACCACAAAGACAGGAACAATGTGTCTGAGGCGAAGAATGACAGATTCAAACCAGTTTTGAAACAGAAAGCAATCCACTGAGCTTTAATTTTAATGTAGAAGTGAGGACTAAAGAAGGTGTTTTGGGTGGGATTTGTGGCAGTTGTAGACGCGGTGTTGGGCTGTGGCTGGAACCAGTCCTTCAGAAGTCCTTTGCAGCCGTGGACACAAACAGTCATTTTAGGGCACAGTTCATAGAATGATGGGATGGTTTGGGCTGGGAAGGACCTCAAAGCCCATCCAGTGCCACCCCTGCCATGGCAGGGACACCTTCCACTGTCCCAGGCTGCTCCCAGCCCCAGTGTCCAGCCTGGCCTTGGGCACTGCCAGGGATCCAGGGGCAGCCACAGCTCAGGGTCGTTGCATCGTGGTAGCTCTCTGATATCCCCAGGTTGCTCCAAGACATCCAGAAGAGATCAGAGGAATTAGGCTGCACCCAACTCGTGCACTGCCACGACTTTGAGGGTGACCCTGTGGAGCTCTGCCCCAGAGTCTGGGCAGGATGGGACTTGTCCCCCTGCTTTGCTCCAGAGGAAACACCCCATGTCTGATGATTTCCTTGGGAATCCTTGCATTAATCACAGAGTCATTAAGTTTGGAAAAGCCCTCTCAGACCATCAACCCAACCATTCCCCCAGCACTGCCAAGCCCACCACTAACACATGCCCCCACACGCCACATCCACACACTATTTGAACTTCCAGGAATGGTAATTCCACCACTTCCCTGGGCAGCCTGTGCCAGTGCCTGACCAGCCAGTGGACACAGCCCCCAGCCTCATCCCTCTGCTCCTCTTCCACCCTGACACCCAGCGGGGGTGTCCTCCAGCCTTGGTGATTCTGGGATTCTGTGACTCCGCAGGGACAGAGTGCTTTGGAGAGCTCAGTTTTGAATATGCTCAGTGTCCATCAACACCCAGAAACCTGGAAAAGCTGGTCAGGGCTCAGCCATGATCCATCATCCTCTCAGCCGCTCATGCAAGAGGGGCCCAGAGAGGAGAACTCTTCCAGGGGGACTAAAGAAGACGACACCGAAGAAATCTCCCCGTGTGGATCAGGATCTGTGTATTGACACAAGTGCACCTGGAGCCCTGAAATTATCACAGGGATGTTCCTGGCGCTGGGAACATCTCTAAACTCAGAGGTGGGTTCTGCTCTCCGTATCACCTGGAGAGGAGGAAGGGAAAGAGGACCTGGTGTGTGCTCTTGCTCCCAGTCCCAAATAACTCTTGTCACGGAGTAGGGCTTCAATAAAGCCAACGGGTCCTCCATCCTCCCTGCTCCTGCTCACCCCGGGCACTCCCTGGGAGGGCAGCTGGAGCTGCCTGTGCGGAGATGAACACGCCTGGAAAACCAGGGACTCCTGCATCAGGCACGAACCTTCCTGGGGAAGAGCATTCTGAGCAGAGCCCGGCGGATCTGCCCGGCCCTCACGCTGTACCCCAGGGGGTTGAGCGCGGTGGGCAGGGCCAGGTACAGATCGGCCAGCAGGACCCGGGCGCGCGCGGGCACGGCGCCGCCGAACCGCTGGCAGTAGATGGACACGATCCCAGGGATGTAGAACAGCAGCACCACGCAGAGGTGGCACCCGCAGGTGCTCAGGGCCTTCCAGCGGGACTCCTTCCCCAGGACAGCTTTCAGGATCATCCCGTAGGACACGGCAATGAAAGCCATGTCCGTCCCCACTATCAGGGAGGACCCGGCCACGCTGTAGAGGCTGCTGGGCCCGGGGTCAGCGCAGGCCAGGCTGGCCACGGCCATGTGCTCGCAGTACGAGTGGGGCACCACGCCGGAGCCGCAGTAGGGCAGGGACGTCACCAGCCCCGTCAGGGGCACCATGGAAAGGACAGCCCTCAGCACGATGGCCAGGCCCATCTGGGCAACAGTCCGGCCATTCAGGATGGCGTGGTACCTGAGAGGGTGACAGATGGCAACGTAGCGGTCAACGGCCATGGCCAGGAGCACTCCCGACTCCTCAGCTGTTGCGGAGTGAACAAGGAACATCTGCACAAAACAGGCCACGTAGCCAATCTCAGCGGAGCCCAGCCAGAACACGCTCAGCATCGTGGGGACCGCGGACGTCACCATGACCATATCGATGACCGCCAGCATGCCCAGGAAGCGATGGGTGGGGGCCTGCAGGGCCTTGTCCAGCCCAAGGACCAGCAAAACTGCCCCATTTCCTACCACGGCGAGGACATAGGTGGAGAAGAAAAGGATGCCCAGGCAGGTGGGGAAAGCTTCCAGGCCTGGGACACCCACCAGGATGAAGGAGGAGGAGCTGCTGTTGAAGGGATCAGAAGCCATGAAGGAGAATCTTGGTTTGTGTTAACAAAAATACACCCAATTCTGTGTCCTGAGGTGCCAGGGGGATAAGATGGGGACCCTGCATCAGTGCAAGGGCCGGATCAGGAATCCACAAAATTATTTCAATGTGGAACAGCGTATCACCCTTTCTTCATGGAAAGGGAGGTCAGGCCTTGGCAGGGGCTGCCCAGGGAGGTTTGGAGTGCCCATCCCTGGAGGTGTCCAAGGAAGGCCTGGAGGTGGCACTCAGTGCTCTGGGCTGGGGACAAGGTGGGCATCGGGCACAGCTTGGCCTCACTGGGCTGGGAGGGCTTTTCCAGCCTCAGGGATCCTGGGATCCTGTGATCATCAGCTAAGGGGAATGGGTCAGAAATGCAGAATAAACGGGCTTGTTGTGGCTAGGAAGTTCCTGTGAGGTGAAGAAGTTGATGTTTCAGGTTGTGCCACCAGGGCTAACCAAGAGACTTTTAGTCTGTTGCTTGTGAAGGGCTTATTCCTTTGCTGGCTGCTTGCCAGGGCTCAGCTGACGTCCTGAAATGAGCTGCAAGAGGAGAGAGCAAGGAGAGCAAGGTCAGCTGCCAGCCCTGGCTTCCCTCAATGGGCCCAACACAGGAAATTCCTCCAAATTTGTAGAGCAAAACAGTGCTCTGGGACCTTAAATGTGATCATGAAATTCCCTTTTGCGGCTCTGTCTCCCTTCTGTCATCTGCCCATGACAGAAGCCTGCAAAGGCAGGCAGGCAGAGGAAAATACCAATTTCTGAGGGTTCATTCTGATGGGAGAAGCTTGAAGGTAACATAGAAACTCCAGAGAACTGTCCTGGAGGGACAAGAAGAGTCTGAGTGTGGTGGGCAGGATCTACACCTTCCTTTGTGCTGAAAATTTTTCTGCTGCTTCTCCCCAGAAAGCACCAAAGACCAGGCAGTGCTGACACACCAGATCCTGCTGACACGCCAGATTCAGCTGGAGAAAGTGTCTGGAGGACCATCCACCAGGAGCTTTCCAGTGCAGAGCAAGCTGTCCTTGGCTGTTGGAACCCTGAATTCAGAGGATTTCATTCTTTCTACTCTGACAAGCAGTGATCCTCCGAAGCACACTCCATTTGATCTCAGGCCTTGGGAAAAACTTCCCGGATTGTGTGATAGCGCTGGGATTGTTGCTGTGTGATTAAAGTTATGTCACTGGGTGGAATAGGTAGAGATACAGAATTTAGGTTTATGGAATATAGTAATGTGTATATGTAGCAAGATGGAGGGGTTTGGGTGTGGATTTGTGCTTCTTTTTTCTTCTTCACCGACCTGAGTTTTCTGGTATTGGTTCAGGCAATCCGCACTGCGGGTCAGGTGTAGATACTCATTAGATTTTAAGTAAAAACACGTTACTTTGCAATCTGTAATTGGATAGATTAAAGTATAAAAGACCTTGGAAGTAGAACTCAGGGGCCATATTCTGCCATTTTCTCCACCTTGTTAACTTAGAAAGCAGTCTCTGTGCAGCTGTCTTATAGATAAGAAATAATAAACACAAGTCTGAAGAGGACTTCGCGTCTCCCACTTTCTAATTCAAACTCTGAGTAAAACGGACTCACAGAGAAACAAAAAAATTAAAGAAGAGCAAAGCAAAAACCCAGACTTGGCAAGGCACAAACTCACCTGGTCTTAGCTCGAATGCTTGGAAGTTGTCCCACCTCTCCTCCTGTCCCAGGCTGGCCCCTGGCTGCTGCCTCCATCCCTCCCCTCCATGTTCTGGGAGTTACAAACTCAAAGTTGAGCACATTTATTTTCCATCGGTGTGAAAGCGTAAGGTGGGAGAAGGAGGCCCAGAGCTCTCGGGGGATGGAGCTCAGCAGGACTCTGGTAACCCACAGGCCTCTGCAGGCGGAAACCACGCGTGTTCTGGGCTGGTGTGTCCCGTCTGACTCCCAGCTGGGGAGACGGGACGTTCCTCGGCACCATCAGCATGTGCTGCCCAGAGGGGTTTTGCTGCGAGAGCTGCTGCTCCTGCACACGGGCTGGGGCCGAGGCTTTCCCCGACCTGGAGCTCTGAGTGAAACAGCACTGTCAGCTCTGGGGCTGTTCCTGCTGGAGCCCAAATCACCTTGCTGGAGCCCCTCTCTGGACGGGCATCCCACCCACGGGGTCCCTGTGCCTGTGTTAGAAAGGACAACCAATGTCGTGTCCCCTCCAGCACCCCCTTCCACGGCACGTGTGCCTCCCTCCCCTCCAGCCCTCGGCAAAAGCAAGAAGTGCTGTGACTTGTCCTGTTCTGCAGGGAGCACAGACATGGAAGGGTTAAACCGGGCTGTTGGCAGTTTGGGAATGGGATGCAAGTTTCTCAGGCACTTGTATCCTCTGCTTCAGCCAAAATACCAAAGGGCCAGACCACATCCCCTCAGCTTTCCAGGCATTTGACTTCCGTGACCCTGAAATAGTTTACTCTCTCCTCCGAGTCACTCTGAGTCCTCCCCATGACACAAACCAGGAGGCTTTTCAGCCTGGCTCAGCCGTCCCCTTGGCCACGTGAAGCCCAACACTGCAAAGCCAGTATGTGACAGCGCTGCCCAGACGATGGTGTTGATGGTGGTTTATTGCTCAGAGGACTCTGTTCCCAGCCTGGCAGCTGTGAGCCCGCAGCTGGCACAAGCCACTCCAGCAGGAAACGTGTCTCGTGCGGGAATTGTTTGTTTGGAAAGGGCGAACATGTCTGAGATCCTGTAATCCTGAGCTTGGGAAAAAACAGCTCCACCCTCCCTCCTCCCTGCCTGATCCTCTGGGCAGCAGTTTCTGCACTTCATCCCGGGTAACAAAGCCCTCCAGGTTATTAAATAAGGCTGCTCAGCCAGTACCAGGCTCAGATTTACTGGGTCCTTCTGGTTCACAGTGCTGCTCCAGCCCTATTTCCCTGTCACAGAATCCCAGACTGTTTTGGGTTGGAAAGGACCTCAAAGCCCACCCAGTGCCACCCCTGCCATGGGCAGGGACACCTCCCACTGTCCCAGGCTGCTCCAAGCCCCAGTGTCCAGCCTGGCCTTGGGCACTGCCAGGGATCCAGGGGCAGCCACAGCTGCTCTGGGCACCCTGTGCCAGGGCCTGCCCACCCCCCCAGGGCACAATTCCTTCCCAATATCCCATCTAAATCGACGCTCCTTCAGGGAGGGTCACACATATGCACAGAGGAGTCCAGTGCCAGGTCCCAGCCCTGTGTGAAGCATCACACCTGGACTAGCTGCTCCTTCAGGCTCAGGGGGGACCTTCTGTCTCTCCACAACTCGCTGGCAGGAGGGTGCAGCCAGGCGGGGGTCGGGCTCTCCCGCTGCTGTATCTCTGTACTTCCCCCAAATCACCCATTCCAGCGTTTTTTCCTTGCTTCAAGCCTGTATTTCACCAGAGCTCGGGACTTTTCCCAGCCATCCATTCCCTTCCCAGCGGTGTTTGCCATTCCTGGGTGTGTGCAAGCATGAGGAATGGAGCGGAGCTGGGAGCAGGGAACTGCAGGTCACCCCAGGTGACAGGATTGGCAGATGTCACATCTGCGTGTCTGCAGCTTGTTTGAGGTTGGTTTAACCGAGGAAGAGCCAGGTAATTAGCACTGTTGTAATTAACCTAAATGAGTCAGCCAGTGGTGGTTGCAGGTATGTGACTGGCAGGGAGTTTGACCACAAAATCCACTAAATCTGGGGTGTCTGGAAGTGCTGAAGCAGCTCATTAACTCCATCAGAGACAAAGCCCACTTAGATGTACTGGCACTGCTGCCCAGCAGCTTTTCTGGGCAGATTCTTTCATATTCCACCTTGATTTGGCTAAAGTTTGAACTTGGCTCAGAGCGCGCAACTGCGCTTACAAACACTGCCCCAACACCAGGTTAGAAGTAAAAAAATACATACCCAGGGTGATGTATGACCTGATCCTGCCTGTACCTACACCACCTGCAAGTTCTGGTTCTCTCCTCAGCCCGCAAAAGGACCCGCATGGAAATATTCCTGTGTCTTAAGGAAGCTGATCTGCCTGATCACTCACTGCTGGGACTTCAGGGACTGAATCATCACGGGGGAGAAGCTGCTGCCTGGGAATAGCCAGGAAGAGAAATGATAAACAAATGCACTGCTCCCACTGCGTGGGTGATGTCTGTCCCAGCACCAGGGTGCCAAACAGATCCTGGGTCCACAGAGGGGGAATATTCTAACTCTGGGTGGACATGGAAGTGCTGGAGTGAGTCCAGAGGAGGCCATGGAGATGCCCCAGGGCTGGAGCCCCTCTGCTCTGGAGCCAGGCTGGGAGAGCTGGGGGTGCTCACCTGGAGAAGAGAAGGCTCCAGGGAGAGCTCAGAGCCCCTTCCAGGACCTAAAGGGGCTCCAGGAGAGCTGGAGAGGGACTGGGGACAAGGCCTGGAGGGACAGGACACAGGGAATGGCTTCCCAGTGCCAGAGGGCAGGGCTGGATGGGATATTGGGCAGGAATTGTTCCCTGGGAGGGTGGGCAGGCCCTGGCACAGGGTGCCCAGAGCAGCTGTGGCTGCCCCTGGATCCCTGGCAGTGTCCCAGGCCAGGTTGGACATTGGGGCTTGGAGCAGCCTGGGACAGTGGGAGGTGTCCCTGCCATGGCAGGGGTGGCACTGGATGGGCTTTGGAGTCCCTCCCAGCTCAAATAATTTTGGCATTCTGTGATCTGAACATGCAATCTGCAGCACATGATGGACTGCAAAAATCCACCCCAGACACATCAGTCCTGCAGCAGGTGCCTGATCCCCTTTAAATATCTCCCATCTCTTTCCAAGGTAATGAATTGAGCCATTTGTGTACATTTGTGGTGAAAACAGTGACATTTCAGCCGGTCACAGCCACAGAGAGCAGGAACCCGCTGGGCAGCCGGGGGCTGCTCAGTCCCAGGGTCAGCCCATGCAGAACTGGGACACCTCAGCGTATTCAGCTGGCAGGGAGCTGGAGGGAAATGACACCTGTGTTTGAGCTCCTCGGGCTGCGTTTCTGCTCGCTGTGAGTGCTGAGGAGCTGCTGAGGGCCTGCAGGTCCCCCCAGGGAGCGGTGGGTGCTGCTGGAACATTTAATGGAGGTGGGGGAAGAGGGGCCAAGCCGTCCTGTGTTGGGCTGCTCGGGGGCAGGATGGGCGGCGGGCGATGCCCCTTCCTCAGCTGCGTGGCCCTGGCACAGACACCCGGGCCTGGCCCCAGCGCTTGGACCGTGGCGTCTCCTGGAGGAGGGGGCTCCCGTTTCCCAGCGTGGGCTCTGGAACAGCCTCGGTGGGCGCAGCTTTAACCCGGGGCCGTGCCCTGATCCCGCAGACAGCGAGGGCAGAGTCCCCTTCCTGCAGCCCTGAGCGCGCTGCGGGCCGGGGGCTCCAGCACGGGCAGGCGCCAGGCCCTGCCCTTGGGCCAGCAGAACCTCCTGCGGTGCTCCCGGCTGGGCAGAGGGGCTGGAGAGCTGGAAAAGGCCCTGGGGGTGCTGGGGACAGCGGCTGGACGTGAGCCCTGGGGTGTCCAGGGGGGCAAGAGGCCGATGGCCCCCGGGCTGTGCCGGGGCAGGGATTGTCCCCCAGGGCAGGGACTCTCCCCTGTGCTGGGCAGGGAGAGGCCCCTCGAGGGCTGTGCCCAGTTCTGGCTCCTGCAGGAGAGCCCTGGAGGGGCTGGAGCGTGTCCAGGGCAGGGAGCGGAGCTGGGAAGGGGCTGGAGCCCCAGGAGCGGCTGAGGGAGCTGGGAAAGGGGCTCAGCCTGGAGCAAAGGAGGCTCAGGGGGGACCTTGTGGCTCTGCACAACTCCCTGACAGGAGGGGGCAGCCGGGGGGGGTCGGGCTCTGCTCCCAGGGAACAGGGACAGGAGGAGAGGGAACGGCCTCAGGCTGGGCCAGGGGAGGCTCAGCTTGGACACCAGGAGCAGGAATTTCCCCATGGAAAGGGAGGTCAGGCCTTGGCAGGGGCTGCCCAGGGAGGTTTGGAGTGCCCATCCCTGGAGGTGTCCAAGGAAGGCCTGGAGGTGGCACTCAGTGCTCTGGGCTGGGGACAAGGTGGGCATCGGGCACAGCTTGGCCTCGCTGGGCTGGGAGGGCTTTTCCAGCCTCAGGGACCCTGGGATTCTGAGGCAGACCAGCTCAGACCAGCTCCCAGCTCACGGGGAAGAACACAAACATGAGAACACTGATTTTTTATCTGTCTTTTCGGTTGTGTTTGTCCTCCCATGAATTAGACATAATTTCTGTTGCCTGAATTAGTTATCGATGTGTGGGGCTGCTGCAGAGCTGATTCACAGATCAAATACAAATCAGCAGCACTGAGAGATGCTGAAGATAATGAAATCCATAATATTTCCACTGATTTAATGTACCTGCTTCCTTTATTTCCCCCAAGTCTCAGAACAAGAACCGGCAGAACTGGAATATTTATAAATCTGTACTGATACAAAAGGTGGTTCCTTGTGAGGCACAAGAGCAAATCTGGCCTGTTTTACTGTTGAATCCCTGATCCAGCTCTTGCCATCCCAGCCCAGCAGGTCAGAAATCCCCACACCCAGGTGGCCCATGCTGCCCTGAGGGTCACAGGGTTTTGTAGGGTCTCTGTTTGCTTCCCCCAAGGTGTCCTCAGCAGCTCTCTCTCCAGCACAGAGCCCATGGCCAAGGAGAAGGGAAAAAATACAAATGTCATGTTTAAATATATATGTAAAAATATATAAATAAATTATATAAATAGTCATTTTTCACACCTGTGGGAGGTTCCCAATTCGGTTCTGCAGGAACTGAGCTTTGCACATACAGGAAAGGATGGAATTGGGTTGTTTTGAAGCTTTCTATGACCCTCCCTACACCCAGAGTAGTGGATATGCGGGATCGTGGGAGAACTTTGGGATGCTGAGAGATGAAGTGATAAACGGGACAGTCAAATTTGGTGTGGATTCATTGCTCTGGGGCTGTACCTGCTCAGGTGGGGGTCCCCCAGGGGTGCAGACCCTTCAGGGATGTACCTGCTCTGTTATTTTCTGCCCTTTATAATAAATATGTTTACACAAAGGCGCCACAATTCCCCATCCCTGGCAGTGCCCAAGGCCAGGCTGGACACTGGGGCTTGGAGCAGCCGGGGACAGTGGGAGGTGTCCCTGCCCATGGCAGGGGTGGCACTGGATGGGCTTTGGGGTCCCTTGCATCCCAAACCAGCCTGGGATTCCATGATTCCATGGTTTTGTGATGGGTCTGTTACTGCTCCGTGTGGAACCACCCGTGCCTGGCACAGGAGAGCCCAGAGCTCCCTCCTGGGCACCCTGCACCCCCCCATTGCCAAAACCCACCCCAAAACACCTCCCCACAAACACCTCGAGCTGCTGTTTGCAAATACGATTTTGCTGTGTGGATAATGAGTTAATTTGTTCCTAATTCAGGAAATGAAGCTCTTAACTGGGTTTGTGCTCGAACTTTCTGCTTCCACAAAGTGTTATTGATTTGCTTCTTCCAAAAATAATTCTCTAAATTATAGGCAGCGATTAAATGCAAGAAAAAGATGAGGCAATGGTTAATTGCAGATGAATGTTCTGTGCTGTCTGTCTGTCTGAGTGTCACTCAGGGATGCACTGGGATGTGCTGCAAGGGAAGGAACATGTCCCAGCTGAGGGGTAACTCCTGGCAGGCTCTGGGTGCACCCAGAAACCCATCAGCTGCTGGGCTGCTGCAGCCCTTTATTGCAGCCCCCGTGCTGGTTCGCAGCATGGGTGTGCTCCACGATGAGCAGCCATAAATCACAGTTCTCCGTGCCGAGAGCCAGCCTGGGGACAGCTGAGGAGCCCCTCCCCATCCCCAAACCTTCCCAGCGAGGTCAGGGGCGGGGCGTGGCCCAACGGGAAGATCTGCCTTGAAACTTTTAATTGGAATCAGGATCCTTCTCTGTATCTGCTGGGTCCTCACCCCATAGATGATGGGGGTGGGCACAGTGGGCACCAGGATGTGGATGTTGCCCATGGTGATGTGGGCAAGTGGAGCCAGGACCTTCCCACACCTGTGCAGAACGCCAGATTCTGGAATCATTACGGCTGGAAAAGCCCTCCCAGCCCAGCGAGGCCAAGCTGTGCCCGATGCCCACCTTGTCCCCAGCCCAGAGCACTGAGTGCCACCTCCAGGCCTTCCTTGGACACCTCCAGGGATGGGCACTCCAAACCTCCCTGGGCAGCCCCTGCCAAGGCCTGACCTCCCTTTCCATGGGGAAATTCCTGCTCCTGGTGTCCAAGCTGAGCCTCCCCTGGCCCAGCCTGAGGCCGTTCCCTCTTGTTCTGGTTTTATCATAGAATCACACACTGGGTTGGGTTGAGAGGAACCTCAAAGCCCACCCAGTGCCACCCCTGCCATGGCAGGGACACCTCCCACTGTCCCAGGCTGCTCCAAGCCCCAGTGTCCAGCCTGGCCTTGGGCACTGCCAGGGATCCAGGGGCAGCCACAGCTGCTCTGGGCACCCTGTGCCAGGGCCTGCCCACCCTCCCAGGGAACAATTCCTGCCCAAGATCCCATCCAGCCCTGCCCTCCTCCATCATAAACCATTCCCTGTGTCCTGTCCCTGAATCCCTTGTCCCCAGTCCCTCTCCAGCTCTCCTGGAGCCCCTTTAGGCAGTGGAACACTCACAGCCCTGGGCTGTGCCCTGTCAAAGGTGTGGAACAGGCAGCTGGAGGCTCCCCCACAGCCGTGGACAATGGCAGCACCCCGCCACCCTCCAACTCTGTACCCCATCTGTGTGTGAAATTCATCACATCATCAAAAAAAAAAAAATCAAAATACCATTTCTGATTATGAATCAGAAGGTGTGAACCGTGGTGAGGTGGGGTGGAAGGAAATGAGCTTTGAGGTCCCTTCCAACCCACAGCATTCTATGATTCTGTGATGGTTCTATGAATCCTTTGACTGGTTTCTTGGGCTGTGCTCTTTTTTTAGGAACCTTTTGGGGATTTTCTTCTTGTCCTTGTTTCCTGGTATTTAATCCCTCTCCCTCTCTGTCTAAATGTGATACACACACACACGTGCAAATACGGAGATATAAAATCTGCCTTGGGACAAGTCAGGGAGCTGCAGGGGGCAGCCAGAGGAGGAGGGCACCAGGGCTGGATCGCTTCACTTTCCCAAATGCAACATTTTCACAGAGCAGGGTGAAAATGTGTGAATTTTCTGTGTACGTCACTTTTGCTATTTTTTTCCTCCATCTACTGCCCCAAATCTCCCTTTCCTGCCATTTTTGCACGGTGCTGTTTTTTTCAGAGAAAACAAGGAGAAGCTTGTAGGCATTCCTGTGGTGCTCACACGCCCTGAAGGACAAAGACATGAGCTGTGAGTCCCTGGGGGAGCGCCGCGGGGTTTGTGGCTCCTTAAATGCAGCTTCCCAGCCCTGTGAGCAGCGCCAGCGCCCAGGGCTGGCCCTGGTCCCCTCCCTGTGTCCTCTGCTGTCACCTGGGTGAGTACAGCTGGGCTGCCTGAAGGAAACGGGGATGTCGTTCCTCTGAAAGGGCAATTTCTGTCAGGGCTTGATTCAAACCAGAATTTACAGAAGTCTCTGGCAGAAGCAACAATCAGCGTGTAAGGAAAGTGCTGGGAGCAAATCGCTTTGCTGAATATTCCTTCTGATTCCAAGGTGGGCTTGGGGCAGGGGGTGGAACTGGCCAATCTTTATGGTCCCTCCAAACCTTTCTGTGCTGATCCTGTGCTGATGAAAAGGCACCCTAAAAGTCCACCTTGGTCAATAATTACAAATTCCCCTCATTCTCTCAACTGGTTCATGAATAGGTGTTGGCTGCCCCTGGATCCCTGGCAGTGCCCAAGGCCAGGTTGGACATTGGGGCTTGGAGCAGCCTGGGACAGTGGGAGGTGTCCCTGCCCATGGCAGGGGTGGCACTGGATGGGCTCTGAGGTCCCTTGCATCCCAAACTACTCTGGGATTCTGTGAGGAGTCTGAGACAAATTTTAATCAATCTGTGCTCCTCAGATCTGCACAAAGTGTTAATTCCCAGCTGATCAGAGACCCACAGCTTTTCCTGGCCAGCCGTGGTGAGGGCTGAGCTGAGCTGCTGCCACCATCAGCTGCTCAGCTGGAGTTTGTAACAGGCACTAAATGCACCTGCATTTGCAGAGAGCCTGCCTGGAATATTGCTCTGGAAATCCCCCCGGCTGCCCCCACCTCCTCTCGCCGAGCGCCGCAGCTCCTGCCCCTGCTCGGGCTGTGAGGCTGCCCAGGAGAGCAGGCGGCGGCCAGGATCCTACGGAGAGACCTGGAATTCGCTGGTGAGTTTTCTAACGGCCTCAGGGCAGGTGAAGCATCATTCCATCTTCACTGTCCAGTGTCCCTCAGGGCAGGAGGTGGCTGGAGGGGCTGGAGCATGTCCAGGGCAGGGAACGGAGCTGGGAAGGGGCTGGAGCCCCAGGAGCGGCTGAGGGAGCTGGGAAAGGGGCTCAGCCTGGAGAAAAGGAGGCTCAGGGGGGACCTTCCCAGGGAACAGGGAGAGGACAAATGGAAATGGCCTCAGGCTGGGCCAGGGGAGGCTCAGCTTGGACACCAGGAGCAGGAATTTCCCCATGGAAAGGGAGGTCAGGCCTTGGCAGGAGCTGCCCAGGGAGGTTTGGAGTGCCCATCCCTGGAGGTGTCCAGGGAAGGCCTGGAGGTGGCACTCAGTGCTCTGGGCTGGGGACAAGGTGGGCATCAGGCACAGCTTGGCCTCGCTGGGCTGGGAGGGCTTTTCCAGCCTCAGGGATTCTGGGATTCTGGGTTTCAGGTTTTCTCTCTTATTTGAGCCTCTGAATTTCTTCCTTTCAATTTAATCTTGTTGGAGCTGAGAAGTACAAATGGCATTTTCCTTCCCTCGGGGCTGGTTTGGGTAACTGACCCGCAGGTCTCGTTGATAAAGCTCCCTAAAACATCACACGCTCTGCCAAGCTGAGAGCAAAGGGGAAGGAATCAGCACAGACTCACACATAACGGGGCTGCTCCTCCTCTCTGAGGGAGATGTTCTCTCTCGTGCTCCCACCGCGTTCGGTTCAGCACAAACATTGACTTTTCCCTGCCTTCATCTCCCGCCCCCTCCATCCTCCCTTCCCTCTCCTGCCGGCTGCCTCATCCCTGCAGGAACCAGCACGGCCAAGGCTGCTCCGGTGCTGCCATGGGGAGCAGCCAGCCCTGTTCCCAGGGAGATCGCCAGGCTCCATCCCACCTCTCTTCCTACCCCGGGCAGGAACACCCAGCCTGTTGTCTGTGCTGCTGAGAAGCTTTGGGGCACCTGCCAAAGAGCTGAGTACCAAATCTCCTGAAAATTTGGGTATTTAAAGGGGACTGCAACAGGGGGAGACACTTACATGTCCCAGTGCTGTCCCTCGTTGTCTGCTGCTGTGCACAGCCCTGGCAATGGTGATCCCGAGGCTGGTCCACTGTGGCTTTGCCTTCATTGATCATAGTCATGGAATCCCAGTTTGGGTTGGAAAGGACTTCAAAGCCCATCCAGTGCCTTCCACTGTCCCAGGCTGCTCCAAGCCCCAGTGTCCAACCTGGCCTTGGACACTGCCAGGGATCCAGGGGCAGCCACAGCTGCTCTGGGCACCCTGTGCCAGGGCCTCCCCGCCCTCCCAGGGAGGAATCCCTTGCTAATATCCATTTTGAAATTAGGAAGAAATTATCTAATATCTTTCTCATATCTGATTGATGGGATAGTCTTGAATGAGTGCAGCTGCTCAGGGCTTTTTGGCTCCCAGGAGCCTGCCCTCCCCACCCCGTGCCAGCTGGGATGTCTCATAGCAGGGCTTTCATTCCAAGACACTTTAATTTCCAGACCCTTGGACCGCTGGAGCAGTGAGATGTCCTCTTCCAACAGGACTGGGTCCAGCCCCCTGGCCTTCATCCTCACGGGCATTCCCGGGGTGGCAGTGAGCAGCCCCTGGGCGGCAGTGCCCCTGTGCTGCCTGTACCTGCTCATGCTGCTGGGGAACTGCTGCCTGCTCTGGGCCGTCCGGGCAGAGCACGCCCTGCACACCCCCATGTACCAGCTGCTGTCGCTGCTGGCGCTGGCAGACCTGGGGCTGTCCCTGTGCACGCTGCCCACCGTGCTGGCCGTCTTCTGCGTCCCGGCCACCGCGCTGCCCTTCCGGGCGTGCCTCGCCCAGATGTACTTCATCCACACCTTCTCGGCCATCGAGTCCGGCGTCCTGGTGGCCATGGCCTTCGACCGCTTCGTGGCCGTCTGCCACCCGCTGCGCTACGGCTCCGTGCTGAGCGGCTCGCTGGTGGCCAGGGCCGGGGCGCTGATTGTCCTGCGGGGCGCCTGCATGGTGCTGCCCGTCGCTGCCCTCATGGCGAGGATGCCGTTCTGCGGGGCCCGCGTGCTGTCCCACTCCTTCTGCCTGCACCAGGACATGCTGCGGCTGGCGTGCGGGGACGTGCGGCCCAGCAGCTGGTACGGGCTGAGCGCCGTGGTCCTCACCAAGGGCCTGGACTCGCTGGCCATCCTCCTGTCCTACGTGCTCATCCTCAGGGCCGTCCTGGGCACCATCTCCCCGGGGGCGCGAGCCAAAGCCTTCAGCACCTGCGTCTGCCACCTCTGCGCCGTCCTGCTCTTCTACATCCCGCTCATCAGCCTGTCCGTCATCCACAGGTTTGGGAAGCACCTGCCCCCCCTCGCCCCCACGCTCCTGGCCGATGCCTACCTGCTGGTCCCCCCCGTGCTGAACCCCCTCGTGTACAGCTGGAAAACAAAGCCGATCCGCAGGCGGATCCTCCTGCTGCTCTGCTGGAGAGGCACCCAGCAGCAGGCCTAGCCCCAGAGTGCCCCAAAGCTAGGCTCCTCCTTCCGTCCCTCTCCACACTGGAGCCCCAGAGTGGCAATTTCCTAACGCCAGTCTCCTCCTTCTATTCCTCTCCAGACTGGTTGCTCATGGGCAATGTCTCTCCTGGAGAAAATCCCTTGTGTTCCTTCCCATCCCTGTCACCTCTCTGCAGCACAGCTCTGCTCCTCTCCACGGAGGGATGGGTTATGACAATCCACACTATCCCTCTCCCATGCTGGGATGCTCCACTCTCCAAAGGGCTGCGAGAGGGCAGAGCTGGTGTGGCCTTGTGTCAAAGCTGCCCTCCCTGCAGGCGGACGGGAGACAGGGCTGCTGGGAGCAGGCTTCCACTGGAATTCACTGCTGAGAGGGGATTTGGTCTCTGCAGAAATACAGACAGTGTTACCAGACTTGTGTTTTAATTTGCAATATCCCTGTTCGGTCCAGGATACGAAACTGTCAGTTCCCAGAGTTGTGTGACCCTCTGAGCCTCCTCAGCCTTCATTGTACAGCCAGTGTGAGCCACATCTTTGCAGTTATGGAGACAAGAACCGGCCCGTGGACACAAACCCAGAAATCTGAGTACCTGGGACACAAACCCAGAAACGTGACTGTGGTGTCCCTGAAGGGTCTGCAAGGGGAGTGTGTGGTTTGTCCTGTCTCATGACACCATCTCAGCCTATAGCCCTTTTGGGAACACCAGGAAAATCTCTCCCGCCTCCCAGGTTATGATCCCAGTGAGGACAGGCTGCTCTGAACGGAGCTCCAGGGTGCCCTGGGTGTGCAGTGCCATCCGAAGGTGTCCCGTGATGTGTGGGGTGGTTGTGCACGGCCACGCTCCCTTAGCCACACTCGAGGTGCACAAGTGACACGTTTCACACCTGGGCTGCTGGGCTGCCCCTCTCAGAGCACCCAGTGGTCACTGAGGAGCCTCCACCCCACCCCAAGGCGATCCCTCCTGACTGACCACACCTGGAATTGTGTACAATAATCCTCCCTGCAAGGAAAATCCCCGTGACTTTGTCCTGTCTGCAGGGTCCTGCCAGGCCCTTTCCTCCCTTCTGCCTCCACAGCAGTGCCTTGACTCTTCCCTGGGGCTGCTCTCCTCCTCTGGGATAGCTCAGCCCAACCTGCCCCTCATCCCCGTAGCTGAGTGGACAAGGAGGAGAAAGGGAAAGGGAAACCACAGAATCCAGACTGGTTTGGGTTGGAGGGACCTTAAATCCTATCCAGTGCCACCCCTGCCATGGCAGGGACACCTTCCACTGTCCCAGGCTGCTCCAAGCCCCAATGTCCAACCTGGCCTTGGGCACTGCCAGGGATCCAGGGGCAGCCACAGCTGCTCTGGGCACCCTGTGCCAGGGCCTGCCCACCCTCCCAGGGAACAATTCCTGCCCAAGATCCCATCCAGCCCTGCCCTTGGCAGTGGGAAGCCATTCCCTGTGTCCTGGCCCTCCAGGCCTTGTCCCCAGTCCCTCTCCAGCTCTCCTGGAGCCCCTTTAGGCCCTGCAAGGGGCTCTGAGCTCTCCCTGGAGCCTTCTCCTCTCCAGGTAAGCACCCCCAGCTCTCCCAGCCTGGCTCCAGAGGGGCTCCAGCCCTGGAGCAGCTCCGTGGCCTCCTCTGGACTCTCTCCAGCAGCTCCATGTCCCTGTTTTGGGGCCCCAGCGCTGGACACACTCCAGGTGGGGTCTCATGAGAGCAGAGAAGAGGGGCAGAATCCCCTCTCTGGCCCTGCTGCCCTCGTGTGGGATAACCCAGGGCATGGGTCATGCGCTGTGCTCCCTCGGGGCTCTCCCTCACTCCCATCCTGACAGCTCTCCCTAAATCCGGCTGTTCTCCAGCTGTTCCTGACTCACAGCAATTCGCTGCCTCCATTTAATCATTGACAGCATCACGAGTCTTCCCAGCATTCGCTGTTTGCTTTGCTCTGTTTGACTTTCCACAGCAGCGCCCAAAGCAATAATGGACAGACCAATTTTTCTACAAGTGCTTTCCAGCTGTCGCTGCCTTTCCCCACCTGAATTTCCTCAGCCCTGGACCTGCACACTGTATTTGCCATCCCAAAATTCCATTTCGCCAGCAAACAGTATGAGCTGTCAACAGCCCCTTCACACCAGCACCGGCACAGAGGGGCTGGTCCAGGAGCTCCAGGATGCTCACAGGGATGCGAAGCTTCTGCTCTGGAGCCAGGCTGGGAGAGCTGGGGGTGCTCACCTGGAGAGGAGAAGGCTCCAGGGAGAGCTCAGAGCCCTTTCCAGGGCCTAAAGGGGCTCCAGGAGAGCTGGAGAGGGACTGGGGACAAGGGCTGGAGGGCCAGGACACAGGGAATGGCTTCCCAGTGCCAGAGGGCAGGGCTGGATGGGATCTTGGGAAGGAATTGTGCCCTGGGAGGGTGGGCAGGCCCTGGCACAGGGTGCCCAGAGCAGCTGTGGCTGCCCCTGGATCCCTGGCAGTGCCCAAGGCCAGGCTGGACACTGGGGCTTGGAGCAGCCTGGGACAGTGGGAGGTGTCCCTGCCATGGCAGGGGTGGCACTGGAGGGGCTTTGAGGTCACTCCCAACCCACACCTTTCTATGATGATGAATAAACGACACTGCCTCACTTCATTCTTATTCTGATCAACTTTTGTGTTTTGTACCCATCTCACATTTCAGTCTGACATTCCTCTGGTATCAGCTGACCCCACACAGCCCCCGCAGCGATTCACCTGGGTTCGTGTTAATGGATTTGAAAGAGTTTTCCGTCCCGGCGAGGGAGAAGTGTCTCTGCAGCAGCACGACTTTCTTACCGGTAAAACCTCATCTGCTCTGCAAGACATCAAAAACGGGTCCTAAGGGGTTAAAGGGGTTAAGGAGACCAGCTCTGAAACGGAGTCGGATCTGGGATACTCTGATGCATTCCACTGAGATATTTTTCCTTTTTATTGTTTTTAGGAGCAGCCACTGAACTCCTCTGCTTCTGCATCTTGGGATTTCACTGTCCTGTGAAAGCCCGGGGAACTTTATTGTAAACCAACATGACTGGCGTGCTCCTGAGGGCAGTCGCACGTTCTTTGGGAAAGTTTGTTCTGTCTTGGGAATTGGACATGGACTAATGTTCTGACCTAGTTTGAGAACACAAAATCCTTTGCTTACGCCTCCATATCCGCGCCACCAGACAGAGCAGCCCCGGGTGCACAGATTCCTTATGTCAATCTCAGCCCTGAGAACGCAGCAGGTCACCAATGGGGCCAGAATGAAATGGATGTGGGACACTATAAAGGGATAGAGGGCTTTTCAAGTGATGAGGAAAGCCTCCCAAAATGCAGCTTCTGAGTTTCCCCAGGTCTGCACCGAGTGTCTCAAATACGGGGCTACCTGTGAAATCCAACTTCCTGTGGCAGGAGGTGATGGCTTGATGTGGTCCCTGGAGCTGTGGAGCTCATCTGCTCTAAGGTGAGCTGAGATGCTCTGTCAGTTCAAACAAGGAAACTTCAAACCAAATCCTAACCCCAAACCCACATCCCAGATCCCAAACGCTTCGTCCCAGGTTTCCCCTGGTGGGTGGGACCATGGGAAGTGTTTATAGCTCCGTGGGTCATGCAGAAATAAACCCTCAGCTTCTGCCCTGGGCAGCTGTGCCCGGGCTGGACAATCCTTCCCAGGAAGGAATTTTCCCAGTGTCCAAGCTGAGCCTCCCCTGGCCCAGCCTGAGGCCGTTCCCTCTCCTCCTGTCCCTGTTCCCTGGGAGCAGAGCCCGACCCCCCCCGGCTGCCCCCTCCTGTCAGGGAGTTGTGCAGAGCCACAAGGTCCCCCCTGAGAGATACAACTGGTCTGAGATAAGAACACAAACCCATCTATCCACGAGCAGCACAAGGTTCTGAGATCACTCAGCATCACAGTTGCTCATGTACCAGTTATAAATTCCCCAGGATCCTTTTCCCGTACCTTCTGGAAGCAGAATCATCTGATAATGTTTTGCCAGATTGAATTTTGACCAGTTCGATGACATCCCAGTGATTTATTTTGAAGAAATCATTGCAGAATTGCAGCATAATCTTGTTACTGCCTCTCCTCACAGCTCTGCCCCCATTTCCTTGCGCTGCTAGTGAGATGCCTGGTGCAATATTTTCCAAAAGTCCCATTATAGCAGAGTGATAAAGGACAATGGACACATTTGGCCTTATGAGAATGAAACTACTTCAGACTAAAGAACATAAGATCTGTTGAGGAGATCAACACAAAGAGTCTTTTAAACCTTTTCAGACTTACATCCCTGGAAGTGTTCCACGCCAGGCTGGACAGGCCTTGGAGCAACCTGGCCTAGTGGAAGGTGTCCCTGCCCATGGCAGGGGGTGGAACAGGGTGAGCTTTAAGGTCCCTCCCAACCCAAACTGATCTGGGATTCCACGATTCTATATTCTGGAATTTTGATATCTTTAAACCTTGTGAAACAGGGTGAAGAAAAATGTGAAATGCACGCACCACTCATGTACCTCAACCCTGCCTCCTTGATCCAGACGTGGCCAGGCAACCTGGAAACCCTTAAAGTAATTCTTTCTAGGAAGGAAATCCTCCTGCAGAGCAGACCATAGCTGTCCCTGTCCCTGGCAAGCACCTGGATCCATCTGGCCCGTTTTGGGCACCCAGTAATGCACTGGAAATCAAAGGGGGCTTTTCAGTGACAGTTTTTGTTGCTTTGGCAGAGCAGCAGTCTCTCCACGGGCACTGCCGTGCCATCTCCCCTGCCAGCCGGCCCTGGTGGGGCTGTGCTGTGCATGGGGAGCTCGGGCAGGTACCAACCACGACCGTGAGAACGATGTTTGTCCCAGAGCCCCCACACGCGGTGCCGAGTTTGGGATTGGGCACTGCTCTCCTTGGGACCACCCAGCAGCAGGAGTTTCACAGCTTTGCCTGACATTCCTTCCCCATCAGGGTAAATTTATTGCATTCCAGTTGTTATTTAGAATCACAGAGTCACAGAATAGCCTGAGCTGGGAGGGACCCACAGGCACCATCCAGTCCCAGCCCTGGCCCTGCCCAGACCCCCCAACAATCCCCCCCGGGCATCCCTGGCAGCGCTGTCCAAACGCTCCTGGAGCTCTGGCAGCCTCGGGGCCGTGCCCATTCCCTGGGGAGCCTGGGCAGTGCCCGGCACCCTCTGGGGGAAGAACCTTTCCCTGCTCTCCAGCCTGAGCCTGCCCTGGCCCAGCTCCAGCCGCTCCCTGGGTGCTGTCCCTGTCCCAGGAGCAGAGATAGGAGCTGTCACTGCGCTGCCCCTCGGGAGGAGCTGCAGCCCCGGGGAGCTCTGACCTCAGGCTCCTCCAGGCTGAGCTGACCAAGTGACCTCGTGTGGCCCCTCCAGACCCTTCCCATCCTCCTGTCCCTCCTTTGGACTCTCTCAGAGCTTTAGATCTCTTTCCTTTGCAGCAGCCAGCACTTTCCTGCCCGGTGGAGGTTTGGGACATGCTGGACGTGTCTGCTCTGAGTCTGTATTTCAGCCCTTGGCACACGGGCTGTGCCTCTGAACCTCTCTGCCATCTCTGTTTGACACGGGCAAGCAAAACCCGGTGTTTGCAGATGTCTCTGGGACTGTTTGATTTTCCATCCCGCGCACTAAAAGTGGAGTTTGCTGCCCGTACGGCCTCACTGCCTGCGCCCTCTGCATTTTCTGAACCCCCCGTTGGGTTATTTCCCTGATGGACCAATTCAGGCATTAACTGTGTCAATGTTTGCCCCTGAAGAGCTCATTCACTCGGGCAGGATGGGGCGGGGGGGCCACGGGGCTCCTGTGTGTCGCTCAGGGCAGCACAGGAAATTGGCTGATTCCACTTGGCTTTAGCTGGGGTTTCGTGGTGATTTCAATTAAAGTCACCAGTTCTCTGCTGGAACTGCCCCAGTGCCCTCACCTCTGCATGATCTGCAGCTGTGCAGGTGGAAAGAAGGAGCCTGGGCTGGAGTGGGAGCACCTCCCTCTGTAATTTCTTCCATGGTCAGTGCTGAGGTCACCCTGTTGTTCATAAGATGATGAATCAGAGAATCCCAGCATCCCCGAGGTTGGAAAAGCCCTCCCAGCCCAGCGAGGCCAAGCTGTGCCCGATGCCCACCTTGTCCCCAGCCCAGAGCACTGAGTGCCACCTCCAGGCCTTCCTTGGACACCTCCAGGGATGGGCACTCCAAACCTCCCTGGGCAGCCCCTGCCAAGGCCTGACCTCCCTTTCCATGGGGAAATTCCTGCTCCTGGTGTCCAAGCTGAGCCTCCCCTGGCCCAGCCTGAGGCCGTTCCCTCTCCTCCTGTCCCTGTTCCCTGGGAGCAGAGCCCGACCCCCCCCGGCTGCCCCCTCCTGTCAGGGAGTTGTGCAGAGAGAGAAAATGGAAAGGGAAAGGGAAAGATTTGTTTGGCAGGAACCTACAGCAATCCAGCCTGACCACTCCAAGGAAGCTCCTGTAGGAATGGAGATTGCCAGGAAAAGAATTTTCAGCCCTGAGCAGAGACAACATAGCAATACCGGAAAGGTCTGTAAGATAAAAAATGGGAAGGAGACAATCCATATGGAATCATTATTCAGCTTTACTCACACTACGTGAATCGGGAAGGGGAGAGAACACACCCTGAAAACGTCAGCATATTAAAGATATATTAAAAAATATTTATAAATAGGTATTTGAGGTCCCCACCAGCCCCAACCTTTCTGTGGTTTTAATCAAGTAAAAAAGTACTTTTTAAAATGAACTTATAATGGAATTATGGAACTCACCACTGCTGGATGTTGTGGGATCCCAAAGGATATGTAAAATGATCAGACAAGTTCATAGGTGAGAGGTTCTTTGGTTTTTTTATGAAACACGATGGCTGAGGTGCTGCCTCCTGCTCAGGAAGCCTCTGAACTGATTGCCAGGTGCTGGGACACGTGCCAAGGGAGTGATAAACTGAAAATGACCTTCCTGAATGGCCATTAATAGCCACTCTTCGTGGCAGGATGGCAAGATGGAGGATCCTTTCAGTTACCCAATAGAATAGAACCCCAGACTGGTTTGGGGTGGGGAGGAACCTTAAAGCCCATCCCGTTTCACCCCCTGCCATGGGCAGGGACACCTTCCACTAGAGCAGGCTGCTCCCACCTGGCCTTGAACCCTTCCAGGGATGGGGCAGCCACAATTTGCTTGGATCACCCACACACGTACTGCACAGTGTGAGATTATTTCATTTTACCAGATATGCCCCAAATCTTACAATTCCTCTGATTTGTGCCCCAAGAGTTACCCCACACCGAGCTTCCCTCAGGGATGTCTTCGCACTGTGCTCCCACCAAGCCACTCTTGCTGGTTTTCTGCTTAATTCCCTTTCCCAGACACGTGGGTATTGCTGTGAGTGGGGAGGGGTGTGAGGAGCTTTCATCTATTTTCCCATCTTTAAGAAAATGACACGAGCTTTCCCAGGAGCCCAGCTGGGGGTGGGCACAGCCACCACTTGGCACCCGGCAGTCTGTGCTGGAAGTGTTTATGCTTTGAGGCTGAGCCAGTCCCCATAAACTGACTCTGCAGGGCAGAGTTCAGGGGGTCAGAGCTGAGAGGAGTGTGGGAAGGGATGGCGAGCAGGGAGGGGAAAGGGTTGGAGGCTTGGTCATGGAATCAGAGAATCCCAGGATCCCTGAGGCTGGAAAAGCCCTCCCAGCCCAGCGAGGCCAAGCTGTGCCCGATGCCCACCTTGTCCCCAGCCCAGAGCACTGAGTGCCACCTCCAGGCCTTCCTTGGACACCTCCAGGGATGGGCACTCCAAACCTCCCTGGGCAGCCCCTGCCAAGGCCTGACCTCCCTTTCCATGGGGAAATTCCTGCTGGTGTCCAACCTGAGCCTCCCCTGGCCCAGCCTGAGGCCGTTCCCTCTTGTCCTGTCCTCCCACGTGAAAACCTTTAAAAGACCCCATCCCTGGAGGTGTCCAAGGAAGGCCTGGACGTGGCACTCGGTGCTCTGGGCAGGGGACAAGGTGGGGTTTGGACATAGGTTGGACTTAATGGTCTTGTACAGCTTTTCCAAGCTCAGTGATCCTGGGATTCTGTGAATTTCCTGGTGTCCATGGAGGGCAGTGCCCCAGCACAGGCGGGTTTACAACTGCACAAGTGTCCTTTAGGGCCAGAGGCTGCATTTTCTACAGGCACCGCACGTGAGACAAACCGATTTGCTCCCCCTGGCCTGGTTCAGGCACAGAAACAGTGGTTAAATTCAGTTTCCTCCCCACAGCTGAGGGGGAAAAGATAAACTTATTGCCACAAGACATCTTGACACAGACGGCTCCTGGGCCGCCTGAGGGGACACCCACTGCTGGGGCTGTGTTTGCCTTTGTAATATCCCGTTTGTTTTTACTGTGCAGTAGATTATGATTTTAATTAAACATGTGGTGCCTCTCCGGTCAGAGGGAGACCGCCAGAACTTCCCCTCTGTCATTTCCTCGGAGCGATGCTGCGAGCGCTCCTCTTGCAAAATTTATTATTTCCACTACAGATTTATCCTCCCAATAAAAATTATGTGCATCGCCAGCACCGTGGCTGCGGCACTGCCAGCCATAAATCACCGGGAGCCATAAACATGTCACCAATAAACTATCAGGAGAAAATCCTGCCTGCCGGGAGAGCAGCATAAATGGGAACGCTCATCCCCGGCACGCACTCCTCCCGCTGTTTGCGCACGGGAGCCGGGGCTCCGCGGCTCCCGGGTGACTGGGCAGGGTCAGCCTTATAAGCGCTGCCCTCCGGACACGGACACGGACACGGACACGGACACGGACACGGACACGGACACGGACACGGACACGGGATCTCCCTCCGCTCCTCGGCAGGGCTGAGCCGCCTGCGCTGGCCCGAGAGCCGCCGGCACCCCCGGTAAGTGCGGTCAGCTCCGTCCTGCGCCCCTTCGGTGGCACGGTGGCACGGTGGCACGGCGGCACGGGCCGGAGGTGTGGCCCCAGCGCCGCTCGGGCGGGCCCCGTGGTGGCCGTGGCCGGGATGTGCCGGAGGGAGGGGGCCGGTGGCATCCCGGGGGCTGCCGGGGAACTCGGAGCCGTCGCGGTGCTGTCGCTGTGCTGCGGCTCTGCGTGGGATCCCGCTGCTCTCCCACTCCTGTGGGAATGGCCCGTCCCTGTCCTGGCCCCCAAAGTCACCAGGCAGTTGGGCTCTCCGGGTGCTGCATCGCCAGGGTGCCTCTGCTGACCCTGCTCCCTTCGCTGAGCCCTCGCTTGGTTGCCTGAGTTGGCAGCGATGCCACTGCGAAAGCAGCAACGTCTCCTCTTGGGGAAGAAGCAGATTTCTGAGTCTCATCCGGCCCCAGCCCCAGCTCCCAAGGCCCTGCTCCTGCCCTGGCTGACGAGAACCCTTAAAACACCAGCATTTTGCATTACTGGTGAACATCAAAGCCAGAGACGGGCAAAAATCAGGAGGTGGCTTCAAAGGTAGGAGAACGGACGGCACTGTGTCCTCCACGAGGTGCCTGGCCACTTCTCCCAGGCAGGCTGGGCTGCTCCTGGGGAGCAGGAACACCTTGGGCACTGAGCAGGAGACACCCTCTCTGTGGCTGGATGGCTCAGCAGCCACCTGCCAGGGCTGCCATGAATCTTCACCTTGGTATCCTCCAGGAATGGGAGGTGTGCTTCCTCCTCAGGGCTTGGCCGCACGAGAAAGGTGCAATTGCCATCCCACGATAGTCAGCCAGGAGATCTTTTCTGACCTGGTTTTGTGATTCTGGGATTCTGTGACAGACACATGCTGTACGTTGAGCTGTACGTTACCTACACACACTCAAATGCACATAAACGTGAAGGAGCAAGCCTGGTTGCTGATCCATTTCATACATTACGTATATATTTATATATATCCCTCCCAGACACACGCATAAAACATGTGGGGTAGAACCGTCTAGGAGTGGAATCTGTGTCTGTGGTGTGTTGGGGCACAAAGCAAACCAGAGCAGCTCAGAGGGGAACAGAGTGAATGAATCCCGTTCCTGAGTAACTTCTGCAGTGTGGTGGGAGTTGGTGGTGTTTGACAAAGTCAGGTTTGAGGGAAGGTTTTGCTGTAAGTGAAGCATCTCCTACAGAGCCAGGGGGTTCTCACCAGTCCCTTCTTTCCTTGGTGCTCTAACAGTCTCTTTATCCACCTCCATGTTCCTGGAAAACTGTTGGATCTCTGTGTCTTTGGGAGTTCTGGGTATCTGCCAGAAGCTGCGCTCAGGGACACAGGCCTGCACACACTCAGATTTATTAGGTTTTTAACCCAGACTGAGTTGCAGGAGTCAGCAGATGGATTTCACTGCTCAGATCACAGAATCGTGGAATAATCTGGGTACCAAGGGACCTTAAAGCTCATCCAGTGCCACCCCTGCCAGGGACAGGGACACCTTCCACCAGACCAGGTTCCTCCAAGCCCTGTCCAACCTGGCCTTGGGCACTGCCAGGGATCCAGGGGCAGCCACAGCTGCTCTGGGCACCCTGTGCCAGGGCCTGCCCACCTCCAGATGCTGTTGCATTGGCAGAAAGGGGCAACTCTTACCTTTGGGGAGCTCTGAGCCCACAGTGAGGACCAGAGGTATCTGCGGGCAGGTCCCTTTGTTACCATCAGGCTCTGTGGAACCAGCAGGGGATGCAGCAGCTGCCCAGCCCTGCCCAAGCCCCACCACGTGCTGCCCAGGCTCTCCTGAGGAAGGGCTGAGATTGTCTCTCCAGCACCTGACACGGCTGGGCTGCAGGTCAGGGTGATTCTGATAGCAGCACGTGACTCTGCCTTGCCTGGAGAAAATCAAATGATTTTGGGTTTTCCCCGGGTCCCATCAGTTATGTGTTGCTTTTGCCCTGGAGCAGGAAGATGTTTGTCCTTGCTGAGCTTCAGGATTTATTGTCACATTGGACTCTCAAGCTGAGAATCTAACGAAGAAAATCGTGTTAGGAACGCAATAAATACGTCATGGAAGAATTGTGTGTTATTCAAAGACGAGCTGTGTTACAGCAAACCTCCTGGCTCTTAATGCAGGCACTCCGGGGCCTGAGTTTTTCAGGAAGACTGAAGTCACAAATATCTTTGTGCTTTAATTAGCTCTTGTCTTGCACATTTGCTGCTTTCCCCCACCCACCCAGTGGGTCATTCTGTCGCTGAGGGGCTCAGGGACCCTGTCAGCCTCTCCAGCATTGTCGCAGGAAATGAAGGAACCTGGATTGTGCCAAGGCTTGGAGGTTCAGTGGATAATTCATGTTGGAGAGACTCCTGAAGATCTCTAGTCCAACATCCACCTCAAGGCAGGGCCAGCTGGGAGGTCTCATGGCTTTGTCCAGTTGGGTCTTGAAAACTTCTGTGGATGGAGATGTGCAGCCTCTGGGCAACCTGCTCCGATGCCTGATGGGGAAACATTTCTCATCTTATTCAGTCTAAACCTCCCTCCTTTCAACTTACACCTGTCTCCTCCCATCCTTCTTCCATGCTCTGCTGTGAAGATCCCGGTCCAGCCTCCTCGAGGCCTGCTTGGAGGTAGGGGAAGGCTGCTGCTGGATCCCTGCAGACCTCTCTTCTGCAGGCTGAACAAGCCCCTTTCCTGGCTCTCTTATTCCAGGGCATTCTCCACCCCCACCTGTCTCAGCGACGTCCTGCTGAGCTCACGGGAGCGGGCACCGC
Source organism: Struthidea cinerea (assembly GCA_013397865.1). Lineage (NCBI taxonomy): Eukaryota > Metazoa > Chordata > Aves > Passeriformes > Corcoracidae > Struthidea > Struthidea cinerea. The sequence goes on from VZTI01004259.1 coordinate 39,775, forward strand.
CAGATTTCTGCCACGGCCTCACTGCCCTCCTGCTCTTGATCCCTGTGTGAAACACCCACCGTATCCCATGTGCCCCTCGCCTCCAGCTGGGACCCAGAGACTTTCCCGGGATCCTCCCCAGGGCTCTGAGCCTGGAACACCTTGTGCTTTGCCTCGTGTGTGCCTGTTACCGACAGACGTCCCGGGCACGGCGCAGAGCCCGTGCCCGCGTGGGGTTTGGCTCATTTATCCCCCCCACCTGGCAGTAAGATCGTGAAATGAGCAGGGCTTGGGTGTGAGAACCTCTGAAATTCCACCTTGCCCTGGGAACCATCTTCTGAGCTGAGAGCAGGAGGGCCTGAGTGGCTGATTCTGTGTTCTGCTGGAAATCGTGGAATCCCAGACTGGTTCGGATAGGGAGGGGCCTTAAAGCCCACCCTGTTCCAACAACTGCCACGGGCAGGGACACCTTCCACTAGACCAGGCTGCTCCAACCTGGCGTTAAACACTTGCAGGGATGGGGTAGCCACAGCTTCTCTGGGCAGCCTGTGCCAGTGCCAACAAATTTTGCATTTGTTTCCAGTGTTGATTTCCTAAATAAGAAGTGTCAGGGTTAAACTTCCACAATTTTCACGCCTTTTGATCTCCAGCTGGCATAAAAGAGAAGCCTTGGCTTAGCAGCTTGGTCGTGGTTGGGATGATCATAGAAAAGGTGTTTGCTCACTCCACAGAGCATCTCAAACTCTGGAGTTTGGGGATGACTGTGAAATAGTAGCACTCCCCAGGAATGTGTTCCTTTTCATTCTAAAGTCTTTCTTTTTTTTTTTTTTTCTCTCTTTTTCAAGAAAAAATGTCCATCCTTTTCCTTCATTTTGGGATTTAATGGATAAACAAGAGCGTAGCCATAGGCGACACTGTTCCCAAACGGCGCGGGGATCCCCGCAGAGGCTGCTGGGGAGGTGGAGGGATGTGCAGCTCCTCTGTTCAGCGGCGAGTCCAGCTATGTGGAGTTTGTGTTGTTGGTTTGTTTTAGGTCTAGGCCATGTGAGAGCTGAGCTGGGATGGAGCATGACTCACACAGCCCGTGGGAATTCAATGGCTCCTTCCATCAGCCTTCAGCTTTCCTCATGATGGGCATCCCGGGCCTGGAAGCCCTTCACCCCTGGATCTCCATCCCTTTCTGTGCCCTCTACCTCACTGCTCTCTTGGGGAACTGCGTCATCCTGTTCATCATCAGGAGGACCCAAAGTCTTCATGAGCCCATGTACTACTTCCTGTCCATGCTGGCGGTCACTGACCTGGGCCTGGCTCTCTGCACCCTGCCCACCACCCTGGGCCTCTTTTGGTTCAACGTGCGCAGGATTGGCTTCGACGCCTGCCTCACCCAGATGTATTTCATCCACATCCTGTCCTTCATCGAGTCCTCCGTGCTCCTGGCCATGGCCTTTGACCGCTTCATTGCCATCTCCCACCCCCTGAGGCACCCGTCCATCCTGACCAAAACCACTGTCCTAAAGATAGGCCTGGCCATCGTGCTGAGAGGGATGGTCTCGCTCCTTCCCATTCCCTTCCTGCTCAAGAGACTGACCTACTGCGGCAAGACGGAGCTTTCCCACTCCTTCTGCTTCCATCCTGACATCATGAACCTGGCGTGTGCAGATATAAAGGTCAATGTCTTCTACGGGATGATCATTCTCTTATCCACGGTGGGGATGGACTTCATCTTCATCGTGCTGTCCTACATCCTCATCATCAGAACCGTCGTCAGCCTCACCACCAGGGAGGAGTGTCTGAAGGCTCTGAACACCTGTGTCTCCCACATCTGCGCTGTCCTCGTGTTCTTCATCCCCATGATCGGACTGTCCATGATCCACCGCTTTGGAAAGAACGTTCCTCCCCTCGTTAACACCTTGGTGGCCTACACCTACCTCATCATTCCCCCCGCTCTCAACCCCGTTATCTACAGCATAAAGTCCACCCACATCCGGGAGGCTTTGCTCAGGGCCCTGCGCAGGAAGCGTGGGTCTGACTGGTAGTGTCCTCCACCAGTTCTGCCAGAAAGTGCTGATGGACTGGGTTCTGTCAGAGCTCTGGGGCTGGGTTCTCTGTCAGACCTCTGGGGCTGGGTTCTGTCAGACCTCTGGGGCTGGGCTCTCTGTCACAGCTCTGGGGCTGGGTTCTGTCAGAGCTCTGGGACTGGGTTCTCTGTTACAGCTCTGGGGCTGGGTTCTGTCAGAGCTCTGGGGCTGGGTTCTGTCAGAGCTCTGGGACTGGGTTCTCTGTCACAGCTCTGGGGCTGGGTTCTCTCAGAGCTCTGGGGCTGGGTTCTCTGTCACAGCTCTGGGGCTGGGTTCTCTGTCAGAGCTCTGGGGCTGGTTTCCCAGTCAGAGCTGGTGGCCTGGTCTCTTGGTGCTCCATCCATGCAGGTCACTGCCAGAGGAAAGACCGGCAGATCCACTGGGATGCTCTCCCCCAGCCCAGAGCTGTGAGCTTTCATGTCTGTCCTAGCATGGTGCTTTCCTCCCTTCCTGCAGACACCCCCAGGTTAATGATACATCCAGGCTGAGCACAGAGCATTTCTCATTGGCTCCTGTTGAGGGGCCCGGGGCGCTCTCAGCCCTTCTCAGCCATCATCCGTGTGTCTGGAGTGCTGTGTCCATCCCCAGTCAGAAAACAGCTGCTCTTGCATCTCTTTTGGATGTCTTTGAGTCTTACCAGCTTGCCAAGTCTAATTAATGTCCCAGTCATCACTGTGCATTGAATGTCATGTACGTGCAGCATCCGCAATAAAATCCATCTACTCGTTGTGAAAGGTCATAAGATTTGATGAAGCCTTTTTTCTGTCTCTATGATGCAGAAGTATTAGGTTGGAGTTGCCTGAAATCTTCAGGGTGTGCTGCAGACGAGCAGGACTGTATGGGTCAGGCGTGTCTGGATGGGCTTGGGGGTCTGGTGGGGTGGAAGCTCTCTTGCCAAAAAAAAGGGGGTTCAAAAACATTGTAGGAACGGCTAAACTTCCTGACAGCCAGGGCCACGTGCTGCTGCCTTCCATCTGAGGCCTGCTAGTGCTGGCTGTGCCCCTCAGAGGGGTGGGAGGAGATCTCCAGGGGCATCCCCAGGCGGGAGATGACAGTGTGTCCCAGCATCTCCTAGCTCTGCTGGAGGCTGGCTCTCAGCCAGGCACGCAGAAAGGTTTCGTGGTTCTGCTGGCTCGTGTCCTCCCACAGACAGAATAAAATGTCCCCAAATCATAGAATAGGATCACAGAACCACTCGGGTTGGAAAAGCCCTCCCAGACCTGTGACCGATCCCCACCTTGTCACCCAGACCAGAGCAGCGAGTGCCACGTCCATTTGTAAATATTTCATTCCTCCAAATTGCAGAGCTGTAGTTCTGCTGATCTCAAACCATATTCTGGCCAGTCTTGAGCACGTTGGAGAATAAGAAGCAACAGTCAGTGTTTCCCTTGGAAGGATGAAGCAGCAAAGGCACCGGGACAGGATCCCAGCCCTGAACTGGCGGGGTTTTGCCTGACCCTGAGCACTTCACCAGCCCAGATCAGTGTCTTTCTATTCCGCTCCAAATGTGCAAGAGCTGGAGAGAAAAAAATGCAGAGAAAAAAATAATGCAGAAACAGCTTCATTAAAGAAAAACCAGAAAGAGGGCAGGGAAGATTCCGAAGGGGAGGATTCCCAGGCCGCTGTTTGCTCTGTGTGGTGCTCATTATCTCGCTGGGTCCCCGGGGCCCTTGCCCAGGGTGAAACGCCAACAGCCCCCGGGGGCTCAGCCTGGGGAGCAGCCCCCACTGGCACTGGGAAGGGGAGAGCTCTGCTCAGACGTCTCTGATCTACACTGGAGCTTGCAGGGAAAATTAACATAAGGGAACAACATCCAGGAGAAAAGAGCTCTGCTGGAGGGAGGCCCGGCTTGCAGCACCCTCAGACAGGATTCTGAAATTGATGACCGAGAGCTTTGAGAAGACTCTGAGTCTGCTCCTGCTCTGAAAACTTCCAGAGTTCATCCCTGGATGTCTGTGCTTCCCGGCTGCAGCTGTTCTCCAAAATGGCTCTGAAACAGAAAGCCTGAGACGCCTCTGCCACAGTAAGAAAATGTTTGTGGGGGAGTTGGAGGGCAAAGTGTGAGGGATTTATCAGCACATCTGTCAGCACAGCTGGAGAGCAGGGTGGAGGGGGAATGAGAGAGGGAAAGATAAAGGTTGAGGGGAGAGGAAGGGAAAAGGAAAGAGGGAGAAGGCGGAGGAGAAAGAAGGAGAAGAAAGATGGGAGAGCTGGGATCGTTCAGTCTGGAGAAGAGAAGGCTCCAGAAGGAGCTCAGAGCCCCTTGCAGGGCCTGAAGGGGCTCCAGGAGAGCTGGAGAGGGACTTCGGAAAATAGCCTGGAGTGCCAGGACAAGGGGGAATGGCTTCCCACTGCCAGAGGGCAGGGCTGGATGGGATATTGGGAAGGAATTGTTCCCTGGGAGGGTGGGCAGGCCCTGGCACAGGGTGCCCAGAGCAGCTGTGGCTGCCCCTGGATCCCTGGCAGTGTCCAAAGCCAGGCTGGACAGTGGGGCTTGGAGCAGCCTGGGACAGTGGGAGGTGTCCCTGCCCATGGCAGGGGTGGCACTGGATGGGCTTTAAGGTCCTTCCCAACCCAAACCATTCCACGGTTCTTTGACAAGGTGGGGATTGGTCAAAGGTTGGACTCAATGATCCTGGATTTCCAACCTCAGTGATTCTCTGATTCTGTGAGTTTGTGATTTACTATTGGGGCTGCTGCTTGGATCCCCCTAGGAAAATAAATCTGCATTTAGGGGCGTTTCAAACACATGGATCCAGTTTCCATCTCGACAGAAACGCAGGCCCTCACAGCACCCGCTCTGCCCACCAGCAGTGCCAAATCCTGAGCTGCTTCTGAGAGCCTGGGTACATTTATTGGTGCCAGAGAATCAAAGATGAACTGGAGCATCAGGGACTGTTTCGGTGCCTGTCTCACAACCCCGTTCCCTCAGGGAAATGATCAGAGGGGCAGAGATTTTCCAGCGAGACTCAGGTGATTCTGTCAGGGCTGGCAGCTGAGGTGCCTCAGTACCTGTTGGTGGTTACTGAGGCTCCTTGTTCATTCCATTTGTGCCTTAATTCAAGTGCTTGGCTGCCAACGTCATCCCTGGAATAGATTTTGGGCACGGTGACAGCAACAGCCCTCCCATGCTGTGTGTAAATCGGGTATAAAAAGCTACAATGTGAGTCCTACGTGTTATACATCCGAGATGGAAAAGCCCCACATCGGGAGAATAAAGCCTGATGCTATTTTAGGCCTTCACCACAGATGTGCAATAAAAACCCCATGTTTCACAACCCAACGTTACTTATAAAATAACTCCATTAATAACCTGCAAAGTTTGCCACGAAACCACTTTGCATCATTGATTTGCATGGATTGGGCGTGAAAGGAGTAAGCAGAAAGCTCAGGTTGTGTGCTTGACCTTGTGCTGTCCATCCAGGGCGGGAGGGATGGTGGGTTTATTCCAGCACAGGTACTGGCTTGGTGCCTGAAAACAGAAAGGTGCCTAAAGCAAAGCCTTTTATGTATCTCCAGGCCGTTATCCTCGGATCACAGCACTCCTGGAAAATCTGCGGATACAGAATAAGGTGAATAATCTGATTATTTTTTTCCACAGATATTCTGTTTTTTCCCTACATGTTTTTCATAAGGATGAAAATCCAATTTCTATGGGCAAAAAAAAATGGAAAGATCCATGTCTGCCTGTGCCTGTGTGCTGTTCTGGGGAGGGCTGGGCCGTGGGAGGCAGCACCGCCAGCTTCAGCCTCACTGAGCACATTTCTGACAGGGCACCACGGCACATATGGAAAACATCAAGCAGCACTGAAGTTTTACAGAAAGCACTAAAAATCTGCTGGGTTTTTTTGTTATCATTTTTAATTCTGTCCTTTAATAAGAAAAGCAAACAAGTTCAGCTGATGGGTTTATTATTCAAAAGGTTGATTTTACGGTGTTCTGCCTTTTAGAGAATTCAGGCGATTCCTGTTCGAACTCAAATGTCAGCATTTTGTCACCGCATATGTTGCTGCATAGAGCCGTAATGGGGTAAAAAACTGTGAGAGGAGCTCTCTGCATCAGTGGGGCAACTCTGAGAACGCCCGGAACGGCCCTGTGGGACCCCAAGCCGTGGGAAAGGGCTTATAAAAAGTCCTGTTTGTGTTTCCCTTGCAGCGGGAAGTGCCCTGGCATAGCATGAGCGCCGCTGGCGCTGTGGGCCATGCCCTTCTCCAACAGCTCTGACCTCAGCCCGTCCTTCATCCTGGCCAGCATCCCGGGGCTGGAGGCCGCGCAGTCCTGGGTGGCCATCCCGCTGTGCTCTGCCTACATCCTGGCGGTGACGGGCAACTGTGCGGTGCTGCTGGTGGTGCGCACGGAGCCCAGCCTGCACGCGCCCATGTACTTCTTCCTCTGCATGCTGGCCGCCATCGACCTGGCGCTGGCCACGGCCACCGTGCCGCGCATCCTCTCCTTCTACTGGTTCGACAGCAGGGAGATCAGCTTCGGCGCCTGCCTGCTCCAGATGTTCCTCATCCACACGCTCTCGGCCATCGAGTCCACCGTGCTGCTGGCCATGGCCGTGGACCGCTACGTGGCCATCTGCCACCCGCTGCGGCACGCCGCCATCCTCACCAACGCCGCCACGGCCAAAATCGGGCTGCTGGCCATGGCCAGAGGAGTGCTCTTCTTCCTGCCTCTGCCTCTGCTGCTCCTGCCCCTTCCCTTCTGTGGCTCCCGGGTGCTGTCCCACTCCTTCTGCCTGCACCAGGACGTGATGAACCTGGCCTGCGCCAACACCACCCCCAGCGTGGTGTACGGGCTCACTGCCATCCTGCTGGTCATGGGGCTGGATGCCGTCCTCATCTGCCTCTCCTACATCCTCATCCTCAAGGCCGTCCTGCGCCTCGCGGCGTGGAGGGAGAGGCTCAAGGTGTTCAGCACCTGCATCGCCCACATCTGCGTGGTGCTGGCCTTCTACGTGCCCCTGATCGGGCTGTCTGTGGTGCACCGGTTTGGGAAGGACCTGGCTCCGCTGGTCTACATCATCATGGGCAACATCTACATCCTGGTGCCCGCTGTGCTCAACCCTATCATCTACGGGGTGAGGACCAAGCAGATCCGGAGGAGGATCCTGAGTTTGATTCACGTTAATGACAGAACTCCCCGGTGACCTGAGCTCGGCCGCTGTCCCCTGTGTGCTCACGCCGGCTCATCTTGTTTCACACTCGGAGTCTGTGGTGCAGGACTGTCCTGTCCGTGTGCTCTGGGGTGCTGCCACCAGGCAAAAGCTGATTGTAAACTCCTGATTGTAAACTCCTGATTGTTAACTCCTGATTTTGGAGAGATTTCTGTAAACTCCTTCCAAGGGTGTTCGCCCTCGCCAGACTTAGAGAGAAATGACTGCAATGATCTAAATCCGAGCCCAACCTGGCAGGTTCTGCAAGGAAGGAAACGTGGCTCAGCAAACTTATAAAGATGTCCCAGTGTTGCACCTCTTGGTTCCCATCCCACCTCCAACAGTGACAGAGCAGAGCAAATGCTGGATGGTTTGGGATGATTTAGTTAATTCATTGTTTTCACATGTGGCACATTCACATTCCAAAATTTTTGCCGGAAAATTTGCATGTAGCAGTGTTCTCTAAGTGAAATAATTACAGGACGCCTGTCCAAAGTGACATTGCAGATGCAGAAACGCATTTCAGAAGAAGAACCTCCACCTCTGTGGTCTTGTTCTGACCTGTTGTGTGCTCTATCAAGACCCCTCAACCTCCTCATAGCAGATGCTGTGGAAAAACTTCAGACTCAGAGTTACTGGTAGCAATTGTAAAAATAATTTAAATTAATAATTTCATTCAATAAAACGAAAACATCTCAAGGGAAAAAAATAAGCAAGTCATAGATGTCAGTGGTGATTCCAAGCTGAAGGAAGTCTCATTTCCAAGCCAAAGGTGTTTCATACCTTTGATTCCACACTGGGAATTCCTAAAAAGTCCTGTCACTGTCACCACTGAACAGAGGCTGGCACCATCCTCTGGCACCCCTTGGAGAGATTTGTATGGATTGATGGGAACCTCTCTCACTGTTCTCATTATCATGAATTGTGGTTTCACTCTCGAGGTGAAAACAGGGATGTGCTTGCAGTTCCCTCTGCAGCAGCCACTGGGAGAGGTGCCGGGGGTGAGCTCCCATTTGATCAGGGTGGGTTTTGCTGCACAAGGGGGTGGCACAAAGCCCTGCCCAGACCTTTCTCAGGGACCTACAGCAGCACTGGTTTGATCTGCACTCCCTCAGGAGACCCAGGTGCTCTCAAACACCAATGATGACTCCCTTAGTATCCCAGGATCCCAGGATCCCTGAGGCTGGAAAAGCCCTCCCAGCCCAGCGAGGCCAAGCTGTGCCCGATCCCCACCTTGTCCCCAGCCCAGAGCACTGAGTGCCACCTCCAGCCCTTCCTTGGGCACCTCCAGGCATGGGCACTCCAAACCTCCCTGGGCAGCCCCTGCCAGGGCCTGACCTCCCTTTCCATGGGGAAATTCCTGCTCCTGGTGTCCAAGCTGAGCCTCCCCTGGCCCAGCCTGAGGCCGTTCCCTCTCCTCCTGTCCCTGTTCCCTGGGAGCAGAGCCCGACCCCCCCGGCTGCCCCCTCCTGTCAGGGAGTTGTGCAGAGCCACAAGGTCCCCCCAGAGCCTCCTTTGCTCCAGGCTGAGCCCCTTTCCCAGCTCCCTCGGCCGCTCCTCGAGCACTGAGTCTCCAGGACAGAGGACAGGTCCAAGGGCTGCGCTCAGGGGCTCTTGCCCACGGTTTTAGACGAGGGTCTCACCGAAGGCTCGGTCGCCTGTCAGGGCCTCCAGTGGCTGCGGTGTTTGCTGGAGTTTGGTGCAGTTTCTTCCAAGTGCCAGCAAACACTGAGAGTAAAATGGGCCTCATGTTTGTAGTCTGTGCTGGTACAGCTTCAGTCTTGGTACAGCCTTTTCTGCTAAATTCAACCTCAATTTGTTTCAAAATAAATACTTTCATTTAGGCAAGTTACAAACAGTTCTCATCTGGGACTTCGAAGCAATTCTGTCCCCTGTCACTTTTGGCATATTCTGGTTTAATAGAGCTTAGAAGGGTGAAAAAAAATCTCATAAAAATGAAAACAATCTGTACCTGCCTAATGTGATTTGGGAAATGCGAATGAATTTTTCAGAGGCATTATGGGTCTAAACCCTTTTCAGGTAGCCATGGCACTGAGAAACGGCTCCTGCTCATTCCCCATATGTTCCTTTTTTTCCTCTTGTGCTGAGAAAAAAATTAATAAAGAAAAATGAATGAACCACCCTGGAAATGCTGTATTGTATTTCCTAGTAATTTATTTCTCAGGGAGTTAATAGAGCCTCGGAGCAGGAAGGCATGATGGGTTTCTCCTGGGTGCGGATAAAAACTCACTCACATCTTGTTTTCCAAAGTTTAGTCGTGGAGTGTTGAGTTTTGGGGAACAGGACATGGCTGCTTCCTCGGCACGTGTCTTTGCCGATGAGTACAGCAGCCACTTTCCTCCTGGCATGCCTGGTGCTGAGGCCCCCGGCCACCTCTGCTGCAGCAGAAGGAAAACCTCAACCAGGACGTGGGGACACCCAAACCACATCTCCTCCATGAGCAGGGCCAGGGCCAGAGGTGGAGGTGGTCCAGCTGAGCTGGAAAGAGTTGGGCTCACTTGGCTGAAAAGGGAAGGGTTGAGACAAGGAGAGGGAGGAAAAAGCAGGATGGGAGAGGTGGGAAGAGGGTTGGGAGTCACAGGAGCCTGGAGGTGGCAATAGAGGCAACAAGGACGCAGACGGGGCTGAGGCACAGAGGGGGTTAAAGACTGCCGCCTTCTCTGACTTCAGTCGCTAATTAATCCTGAAGTAGCGGGGGAGATGCAGAGCTCCCTGCTGGGATTGATGTGTCAGGCGAAAAACATCCCCGGTCCCTGCGGAGCAGAGTCCCCCTCGGGACCTGCGGAGGCGGGCGAGCATTTAGGGTCGGGGCAGCAGTTTCTTGCTCTGCACTAAGGGCTGTGGTGCCATCGCTGCTCCGGGCAGCCCCGCTCCCGCCCCCATCGCCTTCGCCTGGGAGCTCTGTTCCCTGTCCCTGTGTTCTCCACAGAAGAACGAAGTTTTAGGTAGAGTACCATCAACAGAGGCAGCTGCCAGGAAGGAGGCGAAGACGAAAATTGTCAGGACTTTCCATTCCCGGGGTGTTTGAAGCCACATGGGAAAAAATGGGGAATGTCCCCAGAGTGCAGGTGACCCCCAGCCCAAAGTATCCCTGAGGTTCCCTGGCAGCCCAGCTCCCGCTGGTGGCTGTGGCCGTGCTGGGACGGGCTGGGAGGGTCACGGTGTGACATGTGTCTCACCTGCAGCGCGAACAGAGCCCGGCTCGGCTACATCAGAGCCTCGGGGAGGAAAAGCCTGGGTCTGTTCTGGGACACCGCTCATCCCTCTGCTACCTGCAGGTCTCCATCAGCTCCAGGAAGGCTTCCAAAGGCTCCTGTCGGGCCGGGGACATCAGCCTGATCTGCTCTGCAGGGCTCTCCAAGGCATCCTGTCCCCCAGGTACCAGGGAAAACGAGCTGAGCCCTGTGCAGGGGCTGAGTGAGTCCCGCTCCTACCGGGGGAGAGCGGGCAGCACTGGAGCGTGGGCTCGTGGGCCAGGGGCAGGGGGCTGTCACACACTGTGACACTGGCACTTTTTGCCCTGAAATCGGTGTTTCTTGACCAAGACGAGCACTTGGCACCTCGGTTTGCACTGATGAGCAGCACGGTGCTGTCAAATGTCCTTAGAGCTCCGGGGCTGGTGACAAGGATCCCTCTTCCCACTAAGCACACTTCAGGAAGGTTTGCTGCAGACCAGCTTTCCTCTGGTCTGCCGGGCTGGACACCCTTTGGACACTGGGCAGCAGCAAGGGTGCACCTCAGGCATCCTCCTGTTCAATTAATCCAGGAGGAATCCAGTGTGCTCCAGCGAACCCCACCAGCAGGGACAGGACACTTCCAGGGGAAGCTGCCAGGACATTTATTTCACAGGGGCTCTCCTGGCCCAGTGCCAGCAGCTGCCAAAGGCTGAGGGGGAGATCTGAGCTTCCAGACCCACCGTCACGCCAGCCTCTGCCACTGGCCAGGTCCGGTCGAGAGTGTTTGATGCTTTTTTTTTCCCCACAGGACAGAAAGCCCTCAGCATAGGCCAGAGCCAAGGAGGGTTCATGTCTCTGAACTGTTCTGCCTTCTCCCACCCTCCCAATTTCCTCCTCATTGGCATCCCTGGGCTGGAGGAGGAGCAGTTCTGGATTGCCTTCCCCTTCTGCATCATGTATGGCATCGCCCTGCTGGGGAACATCACCCTTCTCTGCATCATCAAGGCAGAGCCCGGCCTGCACCAGCCCGTGTTCCTCTTCCTGGCCATGCTGGCCTTCGCTGACCTGGTGCTGTCCACCTCCGCACTACCCAAAATGCTCAGCATCTTCTGGCTGGGCTTCGGGGAGACTGGGTTTCCCTCCTGCCTCACTCAGATGTCCTTCATCCACGCCTTCTCCACGGTGGAGTCGGGTGTGCTCACAGCCACGGCCTTGGATGGCTTCGTGGCCATCTGCTGCCCGCTGAGGCACCCCAGCATCCCCTCGGTGCCCCGGTGAGCCTGCTGCTGGTGCGGGGGGTGCTCCTGGTGAGCCCCACGTGCTTCCTGCTCCACCAGAGACACTTCTGCTGGCACCGCATCATCGCCCACTCCTACATGGCCCTGGTGAAGCTGGCCTGCGGGGACACCAGTGCCAGTGTCACTGACGGCCTGTCCGTGGCTTTCCTGGTGATGGGGACTGACCTGGAGCTGGTCTCTGTGTCCCACGCCATGATCCTGCGCGTGGTGGCGAGGCTGAAAGCCTTCGGCACCTGCACGTCCCACCTCTGTGCCATCCTGGCCTTTTACACCCCTGCCCTCTTCACCTTCCTCGGCCGCTGCTTTGGGCAGGGCATCCCTCGCCCCGTCCACATCGTGGTGGCCAATCTGTACCTGCTCGTGCCCCCCACGCTGAACCCCATTGTGTATGGGGTCAGAACGAAGAAGCTCAGGGACAGGGGGGTCAGACTCTTCCAGCGCAAGGGAACCTGACCCAGATGGGCTCGACTCGATCATCCTAAAGGTCTTTTCCAACCTTTATGATTCTGTGTGTGCCTCAAACTGTGCTCCTAATTTACTGCAGCTGCAGGGAAACTGAATGAGAGATAACACTGGGACCGTTCAGGGAGGAGCCTCCCTCCCCACCTGGAGTTTAAGATCCATTCTTGCAGAAATCACTTGATTCTCTCCTCTGCTATCACTGTCCAGGAGGTGTCACCCATTGTGTGATGAAACTTGGCATAAAAACATTCAGTCTGACTTCTGTGCCACTGGGAATGCAGAGTTCACCCCTTCCAGGAGTTAAACTCCTCACTGCTAAGATCCTTTCACTATTAAAAAAAAATCCTCTCCTGGCTAATTACATTCACTGTAAGGCTGAGTAGTTCTGAAAGACCTTCCTGCAGCAGATTTCATCTTATGAAGAGCATTCCTGGACTGTGTGATGGCATTTAAAAGCTCTCTGGAAGTGGCACTTGGGGATATGGGTTTGTGGTGGCCTTGGCAGTCTTATGTTTATGGTTGGATTCAATGACTTTAAAGCTCTTTTCCAACCCGAATGACTCCGTTATTCCATGGGAAGGTGCTCAGGTGGGAATGGTGACCATCCTTGTAGAAGGGCATGGGTAGAATTCAATTTTAAGCATTAGCCTTGTTGTTGTAAAGAAGGCAAAAACCACAACAATCCTGTGCTGGCAGATTCCAGATGTGCTGTGTAGACACAGAGCCTTCCGAAGAGACCAGGAATCCTCGCTGCTGCAGTTATTTGGAGCGACCTGCCACGGGGAGATCATCGCTTGCTGGGCTGGGCTGCACACACTGCACCCCGCTCAGGTGAGACCCCGCCTGCAGAGCTGCCCCAGCCCTGGGGACCTGCAGCTGCTGGAGAGAGGCCAGAGGAGGCAGCGCCATCCAGTGCCACCCCTGCCATGGGCAGGGACACCTCCCACTGTCCCAGGCTGCTCCCAGCCCCAATGTCCAACCTGGCCTTGGGCACTGCCAGGGATCCAGGGGCAGCCACAGCTGCTCTGGGCACCCTGTGCCTGCAGTACTGACGCATGGGCAAGGACCTTGCTCATCAGATGGAGAATGCAAAGCCGTTCATTGCGCAGTCAGAATTCCCTAAATCCCAGCACCCAACAGGATATCACATCCTATAAACAGGAAAGATGTTCCCCACAGTGTCCCCCAATCACCTGGGGCATTGCACAGATTTTACCTATTATGGGAACAGGCAAACAATGCCCTATAAGGCCACAAACTCCAATGAACACTTCTCACAGGCCCAGGCTGTCCATAAACACACAATCCTCTCTCAGTCCATCCCCGGTGACCTGGATGCACTCCCAGGGTCACCTCCGGGCCCAGGACAGAGCCCCTCTCTCTGATCCTCAGGGTCTATCTCTCTACCANTCCCAATATCCCATCCAGCCCTGCCCTCTGGCACTGGGAAGCCATTCCCTGTGTCCTGGCCCTCCAGCCCTTGTCCCCAGTCCCTCTCCAGCTCTCCCCCATCTTGCACCATCGCTCTCTCCTCTCAGTGCGTTCACATCTCTCCTTCTTGTCCCCACCGAGGGTCTCCCAGGAAAGTTTCCTCCTGCCTGAGCTCCCTTGCTGAGGCAATAAACCAACACCACGTTTCCACCCTGCTTTGACACCATTCCCAGTCCAATTTAGCTGCTGGTGCCAGCCCGAGGCAGCCCCACAGCAGCTCCCACCGGGCACTGGGATTCCCTCTCAGGAGCATGTTTGCATCACCCCCTTTGACACCGCAGAGCAGCCAAAAAAAAATGGAGAAGCAGCACCGAGTGAGCCTGGGAGTCCTGGGGGACCTCGTGGAGGGGGATATGAAGACGTTCACTGGCAGCCTGGAGGGAAGATGCTCCGGCAGCTCCTGTTTGGGGATGGATACAGAAATACCCATTTCAATATTCGCATTTCAGGCGAGGTGATCTGGGCTTTTCTGGGCTGTTTTTTACACGTCAGCTCTGAGTATCAGATCACTTTGAGAGTGCTGCTGTAGTTGCAGTGATGACCAGTTTTTAGGGGAGGGTGCCCATGTCATGAAGAGCTGGTTGCCCTCAGACCCTTTTTTGTTGCCAGTGAGAGCTGTACACACCATTTGTCCAGCCAGGGCAGACCAGGGGCGACACAAACTGCCTTTGGCAGAGCCAGGTGTGCCGTGATGGGATCGATGGGTCCTGACAACCCACTGAGATTCTGCTTCCCACAGAGCAGGGACCTGCACCCAGGTGAGGGGCCAGAAACCTGTAAGGAAGGACAATTCTTGCCCATGTTTCAGCTTGGCCAGGTGGGTAAGTAGGACTGAAATCTCCTCTTCCCAGCATGCTGAGGTAGTTCCTGGGCAGCACAGGGAGCTGCCAGAGCTCTTCCCTCCAGGAGAGGGTGATGTGGTCATTGTTGACTGCATTTGTGCTGGAAAACAGCACTCGAGTTTGTACATACAGGCATATCCAAGCCCAAAATCTGCCACCCTTGGGCTGGCAGATGTTCACAGTGCTGCTTTTTGGCATCCACGAGCTGCTGGGTGCTTGGCAAAGCATCGCTGCGCTGCCCAGGTTCTCAGCTGTGCTCAGCTCTGAGATGCAGAAACTGCCTGGCACAAAGGCACTTCCCTCAGGCCTCTGCTGCCAAGGTTATTTTTAGAGAAGGAAAAGATCATCAAGCCTGAGATTTATTCACAGAAAGAAGGAAAATAGAGGTGCAAATGATTTAAGATAATAATAATAATAATAATAATAGTGAGAAAAACAGATCTGAAATGAGGATGGGGCTCCCAGCCAGCAGAGAAGATGTGCTCTGCAGCACCCGCACAGAAGGGTTCAGGAATCTCCTCCATAAAGCACCGAATCCACGCTCAGATCTCCAGGTGAGGGGGTCTCCTGGCAGTGTCAGAGCCCAGGTCCTGGTGATGCCTTTTCCTGGTCTTAAAATCAAGAGTCAGACACGGTTAGGAGGGAAAAAGGGATTTTACCTTGGTATTTATTTTAAGGATCCTTAGGTGCAGCACGTCCAGGTGGAATGCACCTCCATGCACAGTGCAAGGCACACCCCCAAGAGATCTGGTATCTCATTATAGGTGTTACTAATTAGCACATCTATCAAAAATTCCCCAATGAGAGGCTCAAATGAGCCCCCCCCCCAAGGAACCCTCCCCTGGATGGTTCTATCTCAGTTTACAAAATGTGTTCTGGAGAGGACCTTGGGGTCTGGGGCACACTGACCCCTAACTACAAAGCTTCCAAAATGTTGAGCCTCCCATCTTAATGAACAAGTCCAAGAATGTAGGCAAAAAACACTAGTACAGCAGGTGTAAAAAGGTATAACAGGGGTATAAAAGAAAAGGCAAAAACTCATCATGGGACGCACATGGGGCTCCTCCTCTGGCTCTGCCCCTGGGCCTGGAAAAGCCAGAGCAAGGAGCAGTGAGCTCCCTCCCGACTCCCAAGCCCAGCAGCCTGAGGGAAGTGCCTTTGTGCGGAATTACACCCAAAACGGGGTCAGGGACTGTCGAAATGAGCGGCCTTCACATGTGCTGGGTGTTTAAGCTGCTGTCAGCCAGGAGATCTGTTCCAGTGGCTCAGGTCACCCTGAAGCAGGGAGCTGGGGGTGTTTTCATAGAGCCACAGAACAGTCTGGCTTAAAAAGGGCAGGGACACCTTCCACCAGACCAGGTGGCTCCAAGCCCCGTCCAGCCTGGCCTGGGGCACTTCCAGGGATGGGCACTCTGGATTTCACCCCAGAATATCCTGTCTTCTCCCCACACCTCCCTCTGCTTTGATTTGCATGTATTTGAATGGGATTGCTTTGGTTAGAAAACAGAGTCAAAGCAGTGCCGTGCCCTGAAAAGAGACCAAAATTACTGCTGGCAGTGCTGGTGCAGCCGAGGGCCGGCGCCTTCCTCACTGTGCAGCATCCATCCCCCAAGAGGGGCTAGGAACAGCCAAAATAAATCCTGGTGTCCTCTTTTCCTCACATAAAGCTGTCATTGCTGAGAACAACCCAGGAAGCCCAAAGGGGCACATCAACACCCACGGGGTATTTGCTGAGAATACACAGAAAAACAACAAAATGCACCTTGGACGTTCCTGGTCGGACCAAGCACTCCTCAGTGCTTTACCTGATGGGATTCTGCTGCTGTGACCCAAAAACCAGACACAGGCTGAGACCCTTCCGACGATTTTGGGGCTGAGCACTGGGTTTGACAGAGCTTCATGAGGTTTCCCACATCAACAGATGTGTTACACACACCCACCACCGCCCAGCAGGAGCGGTAAGGGGGCAGGAGTGGGACTGGCTTGTGTGGGACTCGTGACCCCAGTGATGCCCTGCCACAGCCGGGTGTCACCAGGTCTCGGGGGGCTCTGGGTGTCTTGGGGCTGTACAGAGCCTGCTGCAGCAGAAGGAAGCACATCTTCTGTGTGGAACCGGGGTTTTAGCAGCCCTATAAAAACACAGAAGACAGCTCAGTGCCTGCCCCGCCGTGCCGTGAAAGCTCTGGGAGCTCCCCGTGCCCTCTGTGCACTCACTGGTGGCAACGCAGAGCAAAAGGAGTCCTGCAGCAATCCCAGCTTCCTCCATGCCCCCTACAAAGTGATTTCACCGGGAGCATTTAGTCATGGGATTTGGGACACCCGTGACTGTGGGGGTGCCTCCAGCTGGAGCCGCTGTCACACAGAACAAGTCCCTGCCCGTGGCAGGCGGTGGAACAAGAGGAGCTTTAAGGTCCCTCCCAGCCCAAACCATTCCATGATCCTACTGGTCCTCCTGCCCCCCACCTGTGCCCTTTGCTGTCTCTCATCACACCCTTCAGCGGGAGGAAAGGGGGAAAGGCTGCAGTTGTCTCCCTGCTTTGTGTCTGCGCGGCACCTGGCCCTGCGGAACTGCGCGCCCAGGAGCCACAGGAGCAGCAGCAGTTACCAGAATTTATCTGCCACCCACGCCGGCCCCCGAGGGCACAGGTCACTCCTGCAGGGCTAAGGCAGTGGCAAATCCAGAACCCTTTGTTTCCCTTCCTTTCCGAGTTCATTCACTGTTCCGGTTGCTGCTGCCGTTGCTGTAACCCCAGCGGCTCCCAGTGCCAGGCATCTCAGCCGGTATTTATTAGGAAAATACACAGCAACTACAATTCCTATCAGGAATGTTGCTGTTGCAGCTACAGCTGTGAGGAAAATTAGGCAACACGTGCACAAATCCAGCGCTAGTTCAGTCTCTCCTACTGAACTGTCAGCCCAGGGCTTCCCACCCAGCCCACAGACTCTCCAGGGAAATGCTGTGCTCTGTGGAACACAAATCATAACAGAAAAGAGGTGCTTAAAGGGCTCAAGCTTTGAATGCACAACGGTGCCTTTAAGGAAAAAATTAAAAGCAAGTTATAAAATGCCCCTCAAGCTGACACTAATGAGTTCCTGACTTGCCCACTGCTCTTTTTAGGGGCTGATGTGGGAGAAGTTAAGCTTTTCCAGCCCCCAGCATTCAAGGAATTCATACTCAATCTGTCTATGTAAACAGGGAACTTGGCATTGTTTAATTGAGGACTGAACTCATCAGCATGCCATGAGAAATGGAATTGGGTATTTTCAACTGCCCCACATCTCAGACAAAGCTTCAGACATCTGCGCCTTCGCTCTTCACTTCAGCAGCTCAGTAATTAGCCTGATAAGTTAAATTAGCAGGCAGCTTTCCAGTGTGCTCTGTGGCCCTCAACATGAAAATCCAGATTAAAGTGCTGAAATCTGGGTGTGCCAACTCGGACGTGCACCGCATCCTCATCCTCTGCAACATCCCACAAAGAGAAGTGGATGGATTTATTCACTCTGTGCATCACCCACTGTTCTGGGTTGGGTAAAAATGGGTAAAAACTGGGACAAGTCACATCCTGCCCCCGTGCCCATCCACGAAGCTGTTCACCTGGACTGCTGCACGGTGAGACAGGGGCAGGGATATTCCTCACCTGCTCCTCCCATGGCCCTTTTGTCGTGTCCCTGTGGGACACAGCAGCGCTGAGTGTGCGAGGGACGGGCTGAATTCCCACAGCCCCGGCTGTGCTGAGCGGGAGCCCAAGGATGCTCAGCTCCTGCCCCCATGGAAGAACCCGTGGGCAGCACGAGCCCTGCTGGGCTGTGCTTCCCAGCACCACCTGCCAGGCTCCCAGTGAGTCCAGAGGAACTGGGTCACCATCTCCAGTCACGTTCAGCACGGCTGAGCAGGGGGGGATCATTGTTGGGGTGCACTGGGTGCTGGAAGAGAGATGGGCCCTGAGGATCAGAGAGAGGGGCTCTGTCCTGGGCCCGGAGGTGCCCCTGGGAGTGCATCCAGGTCACCGGGGACGGACTGAGAGAGGATTGTGTGTTTATGGACAGCCTGGGCCTGTGAGAAGTGTTCATTGCAGTTTGTGGCCTTATAGGGCATTGTTTGCCTATTACCATCATAGGTAAAATCTGTGCAATGCCCCAGGTGATTGGGGGACACTGTGGGGAACATCTTTCCTGTTTATAGGATGTGATATCCTGTGGGGTGCTGGGATTTAGGGAATTCTGACTGCGCAATGAACGGCTTTGCATTCTCCATCTGATGAGCAAGGTCCTTGCCCATGTGTCAGTACTGCAAAAGATCATCACAGGTTGGGCTCTGTCACCTTGGAGGGCTTTTCCAGCTTCAGTGATTCTGGGATTCCGGCCACTCTTTCAGTGCAAAAGCCCCGTGCTCCCTTCTCCGTGTGCTCGACAAGATTCAAGTTTTCCCATGGCAAAACTTTGGGGAGAGAGGGCTGGGAGAGGGCTGAGGAGAAGGAGGAGCGGGGAGACCTGTCTGCACAGCAGCCTCACCTGGCCTGGGCAGGGGAGACTGAGGGAGACGCGGTGAAAATGCTGCCAAACAGCAGAAGGGTCTGGTCTCCGAGGTCACTCTGTGCCAGGCAGTCAGAACTCCTGCACTTCAGGTAAGACTTCGGGGTAGGAAAGAGAAACTCAGCAGCAGCTCAGAAATGTGACTCCTGCACGTGTCTGGTTCTCTGCTGCAGAGAATTTGGGCTCGAAGGGCACTGACAGAGCGGGGAGGAGGCAAGGGGGCGGAACAAAGGAAAGATGAGGCTGATCAGCTCTGACAAGTCCCTCTGGGGTTTCCAACCTTCCTTTCTCCAAAGTCACCAAGGGATCAAAAACCTTTTAACATCCACATGCTATTTCTGAGGGGCTTTGCAGCACTGCTGCCGTTGCCATGACATCAGATCGTGGCAGTGACACAGGAAAAAGTTGTGATCCCGTTCCCAGCCAGCCCTTGCACGAGGGGCTCATGGAAGAGAGCCAGGAGGGCTGGTCCCATCCCTCCACTCTCACCTGTTGCTTTGGCCATATGGATTAAGCCCATCCTAGGAAATCTGCAAGGATCCCTTTGTGCCATGGGCAGGGAGATTTTCTGTCCAAATATCCCCGTGACGTAACACACGGCATCACAAACTGCCCGAAACGGCCACTGCGGGGGCACGGATTCTTAGGGCAAGTCAGGAATTTTCACTCTGGTTCCTGGAGAAAACAACATCTTTATTTACCTCTCAAAAGCGATGAAGCATCTTCTAAGCATCAGAGCAAGGACACTGTCAGTCCCCCTCCTTCCAGCAGTGTCAAACACGGCAGACGCGTCCCCGGGGCAGCTGATGTGGTGATTGCATTCCAACCCCACCAGCTCGGGCTCCTGAAATGCTCCATGATGCTGCCACTCCTGACAGAATTCCCTCGAGAGGTGTAAAATCGTGCCTATAAATACACGATAAATAACCCCGGCAGGGGCAGCACAGAGCTGCCTAAAGAGTATTTTTGGCTTGTGCTGAGAAGTGAACTGGGGACTTTTTCTGCTCCTGCAATGTTGAGAAGTGTGGGGATAAGGCCAGATAAAAATAATTTCACCTGATAGTCTCCTGGTTCCCCTGCTCCCGACTAACATTTGAATAAGAATTCCCTAAAAGGTGCTGGGAGTTGCAATCAGCACAGATTTGGTTCAGGTGTGGTTTAGACAAGACTGAAAACTCCTGAGTCCCTCTGAATTGCATCATGCAGCTCTGGAATGGTGGGAAGTTCTCCCCAGCGGGATGATGGATTGTTCTCTTCTCTCACAGCATCACAAAACTTTGATGAATGAGCTGCACATGGTGCTGCTTGGGAAAGAAAGGAAGGGAACGTCCACAACAACAGCAGAGAGTAATGACTGAGCAGATTTCAGGAGAGGAGGACTGTTCTTCGGCAAAATGGGTAGGAAAAGGCATTGGGAAATAGTGTTAAATTATAGCAATCACAGCCGTGAGCTGCGCTTGTGATCCCTCAGCCGGGAGGTGGCACCTCTCCTCCTGGAGCCCACCATGAAAATCCCAGACTGCTTTGGGTGGGGAAAGGACCTTAAAGCCCATCCAGTGCCACCCCTGCCATGGCAGGGACACCTTCCACTGTCCCAGGCTGCTCCAAGCCCCAGTGTCCAGTCTGGCCTTGGGCACTGCCAGGGATCCAGGGGCAGCCACAGCTGCTCTGGGCACCCTGTGCCAGGGCCTCCCCACCCTCCCAGGGAACAATTCCTTCCCAATATCCCATCCAGCCCTGCCCTCTGGCAGCGGGAAGCCATTCCCTGTGTCCTGTCCCTCCAGGCCTTGTCCCCAGTCCCTCTCCAACATCTTTGGAACCTCCCAGGGCTCTGAGTTCAGACTTTCTCCCGGGTCAGGTGCTCTCACAGGAGGTGGTGCATGCCCGGGCCTAGGGATGGGCACAGCAGGTGCCAGTTCCCCGAGGGCAGCAGCACCTCGATTAGGGAATTGTGTGCTGCGGGTGCTGCTGGCTGCGCCTTAGCCCGCACTACTGCGGAGCTGGGAGAACAGATTCGGGCCGCGCTCCCGGGCGCGCGGGGGGATTTTGGCGTTGTCCTGTGCACGGCCAGCAGCTGGACTCGATGGTTCTCGTGGGTCCCATCCCCCTCAGGACACCGTGTGGTTCCACGGGGGTCCTTGCAGCCCCCCCGGCCCCGCTCCCCAGCACAGGCACAGGACACGCCGTGTTTATTTGGAGGGTTTATTGGGCGGCCGGGGGTGCCCAGCGGGCCGCTCCCCGTGCTCAGGGGCTCCTGCTCCTCCCGGGGGGGTGTTCAGTGGTACTTGCGGGCCAGAGCGTGAGCCACGACACTGACGAGCTTCTGCCAGGCGGACTGGCACGCAGGGGTGAAATCCCTGCCGAAGTGGGAAGCCAGGACGATGACGAGGATGTCTCCAAGGAGCTGGAGGAGAAGGGAGCACAGGCAGGGTCAGGGTCAGCGCTGCTGGGAGCTGCTGGTCACTCAGAGCTGAGCAGGGACACCCCGGCCGGACCCGCTGCCACCAAGGCTCTGCTGCCACTGGAGCCCCCTCCACCCCCCTCCTGTGTCCTGCCGTGCCTTTGGCTCCAAACAGCTTCTCCTTTACCTCTCCCCGGCTTTCCTGCTGCGGATTTTCCCCCTCCCCAGTCCCTCTCCTTCCTGTCCACCCCCCAGACACCACCTGCAGCCCACGGGTTTCCTTCCCCGGCTTCTCCCTGAGACGGAATTGCCGTCCTGAAAGGATCTCACACACTGCACATTCCTCCTCCTTTTCCTCCTCAGCCCCTGGTCCATGAGTGGGCATGGCTCACTCCCTGTTCCCTGAGGCAACAGAATCCCCAGTCTTTCCACAGAAAGCTCTGGGTTTTGGGAAAACAATATTTGTTTCATTCTTTAAAATAAAATAAAATACAATGAAACCAGAAAGAAAGAACCTTCTACTATTTCCCCATTTTTGGAATGCTATAGCATTTGGATTTGGCCTGAGACCCACCCTGAAAAACGCTATGTTTTTTTCTTTTTGTCTTTAGACATAAATGAAGAGAATGATCCATTTTTAAATAAAAGTGTTGGAGAAGGGGGGAGTGTCCCACGCCCGGTGCTGGGCAAGGCAGGACCCTGCTCCTCGGTTCTGCCTATCTTGCTGTGGGAGCTTGGATTTCCTGAAATGCTCTGCTGAGCTTCCCTCCGCTCTGACTCCTCCAGCCCAGGCTGCACCTTTCCCTGGGCTCGTTCCCCAGCCAGATCTCCTCCGGGTAACCAACTCTCCATACCTCCCCCTCCCTGGTGCTGTGCTGGCACCAAAAATGGGACTTTTTAGGGAGAAAATCACAGACAATGTTGCAAAGACCCTTGTACAAACCATCACCTCTCTTGGGTATTACACAGGAATTCTTCCCCCACCCGCCCAAGAAAATGTCCCTGGACAGAGCAACAGCAGAGTCTGGCTCTCCCCACACAGCCCAGGGAAGGGCTGGGATGCAGACACAGCTCACCCTGAAGTTCTCGGGGTCCACGTGCAGCTTGTCGCAGTGCAGCTCGGACAGCTTGGAGTAGGTGCCCTTGATGTTGTCCAGGTTCTTGATGGCATCCCCGAAGGAGGTGAGCACCTTCTTGCCGTGGGCACGGACCTTGGGGTTGCCGATGATGGCCGTGGGGCTGGACAGGTTTCCGAAGTTAGAGAAGAATCTCTGGGTCCAGGGGTAGACGATCAGCAGCCTGGGGAGAGATGGAGGGGCACAAGCAGACACACGTGTTGACGCTCCCAAATGCAGCTGCCCCAGTTTCCCTCTCCAGGCGCGGCCGGGCGGGTTCCCGGGAGCCGGACCTACCTGGCCAGGGCCTCGGCGCCGCATTCCTCCACGTTGACCTTGCCCCAGACGCTGGCGATGAGCTGCTTCTCCTCGGCCGACCAGTGCACCATGGTGGCGGCTGTGCTGGGCTGCAGGAGGACACAGACCCCGTGGCTGAGCCCAGACCCCGCCGGGGCTTTTATCCCCTGCCCGCAGCCCCTCCCCGGCCCGTCCGGCGGGGCCACTGGCTGGGACGGGCGGGGGTCCCCAGCGGGGAGCAGCAGGGGATGGCCAGGGCGTGGCACCCGAGAAGGGGCCTCTGGTTATCCTGAGCTCCAGAGCTTTATCCCTTCCCCCTGTGAGCGCAGTTCTTCCCCCTCGCAGCACGGGCCCCCGCAGGGAAAGGGCTGCAGGAGCCCCAGCAGTGGTCCCTCCCCGCCGACCGTGGGCTCAGGGCTGTGACCTGTGGGCCTGTGAGCCTTGTGCCTCAGCCCTCGGAACGCCGGGCTCTGCCTGGCACCGGTGAAGCGATGAGTGTTCGGGCTGACACAGAGCCTGTGGCAGAGCTGCACAGAGGGGTTTGCCCCCAGCAAACCCTGCAGGCCCCTGCCCTGCCCCGGGGCTTGGGCGTCCTTGCACCACCAGGAGCTGTGCTGGAGCTGCTCAGAGGATGCTCTGCAGCCAAAATCTCCATTAACACCATTATCCTCCTCCTGTAGCAGAACTTGGCCTCTTTGATTTATTTGTGCCTTGCGGAGCAGGAAGAATCATAGTTGGATTTGGAGCCCGGCTTCTGAGCTGGGCTTCAATTACCGTGGTTGGTCCTTTCCAATTCAAGATATTCTGAGAGAGAATCTCAGAATGGTTTGGGCTGGAAGGGCCCTAAAGCTCGTCCGTGCCATGTGAGGCCCACCCAGATATTGTCCCCCCAGACCTGACAGGACCAGCCCGATGCCGGGCTGTGGGCAGGGAGCAGCGGCCGAACAGGACCTGCCCGTTCCTGCCTTCAGCCACGTCCATAAAGAGCGGCGAAACGGGCTGGGAACACGAGGTTTGTGGCTGCAGGTGCTGCTGTGGGCTCTAAAAACAACAAAAGCTCAGCTCAGGGATGTCCAGATCGTGGGGGAGCCCAGGGCCTGCCCCTTCTGAACCTGCTGAGTTCCACGTTCCCCTGCCACGCTCAGCCAGGCCAGGCTCTCCTGGAGGGGATGTTTGGATTCCCCTGACACAGCCTGGAGCACACCCGGGGTGGAGCACCCTGAGCAGGAGCGGTGCCCTGGGGAGATTCCCTCTTTTGTTTTCTGCATAAATCCCAAGAAATGCCGTGCTTGCTGAAATCAGCACAGGGGTTTTGATCCTGATCCCAAGGTGCCAGTGCACTGTTTTCCTGTTGATTTCCAGAGGATTTGGACTGGGCTGAATCCAGAGGATTTGCTGGGTCCTGTCAGGCTGGGGACAGGCGAGGGGGTGACCAGGCTGCAGCAGGGCTAACCCAGCTCCTCTCAGACCTCGGCACTTCCTCCAGGGACCATCTCCTGCTAAGTGTCTTCTGCGCTGAAAATATGGCAGGAAAAGCAATTAAAAGAAAGAAAATAGCAAGGGAGGTCTCCAGCCTGACAATATCTTTTTCCCACTCCAGCTGTAGATTTTTTTTTTTAGTGGAATAGGTATGAATCATCTTCATTGGATTTGCTTACATTTGCCTTTTCTCCAGAAAATCCAGTCCCCACAGCTGGGGGCTGGACCACAATGAGGAATCACGTCGAGCTCAGCCTGGCACAGGCAGGAAGGGGGAATATGCAGGGAAAAGGCTACCACCAGTGCCCACCCTCCTGCACCCCCTTATCAGCCCCACCAGGACCTGGGTGCTGCCAGGGCTGCACCGGGCACCACCCAAGGGGTGCTGGCACCCACAGGGAGGTTCTGACATCGTGGAATGGGAGCAGGAAAAGCAGCATGGGGAGAGCACATGCCACAGGATGTGTGTGCTGGGGGCACCCGGAGCAGGGTGTCATCCCCAGCTGGGAATGGAGACGGGAAGGAAGCCACAAGGCAGCACCAGTGAGGGCTGTTCCCACCCTGCCGTGTCTCACCGGGTGCAGGGAATGCCAGAACCTTGGAGGTCTGCTGGGGTTGTAGGATCATGGAATGATAGAATGGGTTGGGATGGAGGGACCTTAAAGCCCATCCCATTCCAAACCCCTTCCACTGTCCCAGGCTGCTCCAAGCCCCACTGTCCAGCCTGGCTTTGGGCACTGCCAGGGATCCAGGGGCAGCCACAGCTGCTCTGGGCACCCTGTGCCAGGGCCTCCCCACCCTCCCAGGGGACAATTCCTGCCCAATATCCCATCCAGCCCTGCCCTCTGGCAGTGGGAAGCCATTCCCTGTGTCCTGTCCCTCCAGCCCTTGTGCCCAGTCCCTCTCCAACTGTGCTGTCCCGCAGACACCTCGCTTGCAGGAGGAGACCTGCTTATTCAAACAGTTCACCCATTTCTGCCTGAAGTCCGTGAACAATCCCGTTCATAGGAAACTATTAACATCTGTCACAAAGCCGATGAAAAGCCATGTAGAATTTGGGGGTGCCTGCCCAGTCTCCCTGCAGGGAGAAAAACCCTTTGGGACTTGCTACGAATCATCTTCTCTCCTTCTCAGCGTGTACCTTGATGGCAGGAACAAAATGCCTCTTTCTTTGGGCGACGTGACTGAGAAAGGGCATTTATGGATCACAGGGGCCTTCTGACACCTTCCTGTGGGTCGGGGGCAGAGAGTGGAGTGCCCAGAGATGTGGGTGAGGCAGAGACAGAACACAGTGCAACCTGGGTGTCAGAAATCCTGGGGTAAATAGCTTTGCCCAGTTTTTTCCCTTAGAAATTAGCACATCCTTTCAGCCAAGCGCCGCTTTTGCTGCGTCACGCTCTGTTCAGATGTGCTTCCCATGCCAAGAGCAAGCCCTGCCCGAAGGAGTCCTGCTCTGCAGACACCTAAACCCACCCAAAACTCGCATCCAGGAAATTAAGTCGCTGCTCTTGGCAGGATCGGGCCTCCCCCCCAAATTGCAGAGCAGGCGGCGCGGGGTGGGAGGGATGTGAATAAACAAAGTCTGGACAGGCCTTGATAGCAAAATGTTTATCTGAAACCTGCCCCCACCCAGCTGGCTGCTGGGCCTGCGTGACTCAGCTGATTTCGGGTAGGTTTTATGCCAGGGATGAGCCAGGGTAGATTAAAGTCTTCAATTTGTTTATCCTCCCCCCAGAAAAACATGAATCCTCTCAATTTCCCTTGTCTAGGAGAGACACGCAGGTTTTACAGTAAAATTCTGAGTAGTTCCTCCGTGCAAAGTCCCCGGCGTGTGACCCCGGGGGTGGCAGGACTTTATCAACCCAACATCCTGAAAGCACAATTTCCAGAGGCAAATCCCACACAAACCACCAAAACCACCCGGAACAAAGGCAGGGGGTATTTTCTGGGACCCTGCTCGAGCTGACAGCCCAGCCCAGCTGTCCCCCCAAGCCCTCCAGGCCCTCAGGGACACACAGACGCAGTGGAGACTTCACAGGATGAGCTTTATTTGGCTGTTAGAAGCTGTTGGCTCCGGCACGGCAGCGGGTGCAGGACACCGAGGGCGCTGCCGGGGCGTTCCTGCGGCTCTTTAGTGGTACTTGCGGGCCAGAGCGTGGGCAACCACACGCACCAGCTTCTGCCAGGCAGCCTGGCAGTCGGGAGAGAAATCCTTGCCGAAGTGGGCGGCCAGGACGATGATCAGGATGTCACCCAGGAGCTGTGGGGACAAGAGCACCCTCGGGTTAGCAATGCCCTGCACGTCCCCACACAAGCACTCACATCACACCCAGGGAAGCCTCCGGGAAATCTGCAGTCTTAAAAACCTCCCCCCTTTCCTTTTTGAGATGCACCTTGAATTTGGTCTCTGCTCTTACTCTAAAGGTTCAGGTTCTGCTACCACATGGGAAGCGTAACCAAAAATTCTCCACAATTTTTTGGGATTGCATTTTTCTTTGTCCCTTCTGGCTTTGTTTTGGGGTTTCTCCCAAGCAGAAGACCCAGCTGAGCTCCCAGTGCAGCAGGAGCCAGCGCCTGGCCCCGCAGAGCACCCTGGCACAAACAACGAGCTCATGCTGACGTGGGGGGATCTCTGCCAGCCCCATCCCAGGGACAAATGTTGGGGTTAAGTCCCCACCAAGACACTCTCAGCCAAAGTTTTCTCGCTGTAGATCCTCTTCTGCTTTTGGCATCCAGCTGCCATCTCCTGCCCCTCACTCATCTCTCTGTTCTCCTCTGTGCCAAGCTTTGCTCTGTTCCTTCTCTTCCCGCTCGGCTCAAACCTCTTCCTGCTCAACGACTGCTTTTGCTTTGTTCTGCCCCTCCACTCCCGGACTGAAACCACGTCCTCCCCTTCCCGTCCCGTCCGCCCGGGCTCGCCCCCTCCACGCAGCCCCTGTCACCTCCCGGCCTGTGCGGTGCCTCTCACCAGGCTGCAGCGGGTCCCTTCCCTCTGCGTCCCTCTGCATCTCCCCCTCACGCCAGCCACCAGCCCCTCTTCCTCCCGCACTGCCCTGTCCGGGGTAAATCCCTCTGCTGGTGGGGATCGGGGTGAGGGGAGGCACTGCAGTGGGGAGGGCACGTCAGGGGCACAGCTCACCCTGAAGTTCTCGGGGTCCACGTGCAGCTTGTCGCAGTGCAGCTCGGACAGCTGGGAAAAGGTGTTCTTGATGTTGTCCAGGTTCTTGACGGCATCCCCGAAGGAGGTGAGCACCTTCTTGCCGTGGGCCTGCACCTTGGGGTTGCCAAGGACGGCAGTGGGGCTGGACAGGTTCCCGAAGGAGGCGAAGAACCTCTGGGTCCAGGGGTAGACGATCAGCAGCCTGGGGAGAGACACAAACAGGCACAGTCACATTAATGCTGCCGTGACTGGAGCGGTTCCTCTCTCCGGGCGCGGCCGGGCGGGTTCCCGGGAGCCGGACCTACCTGGCCAGGGCCTCGGCGCCGCACTCGGCCACGTTGACCTTCCCCCAGAGGCCGGTGATGAGCTGCTTCTCCTCGGCTGTCCACTGCACCATGGTGTCGGCAGGAGGGTTGCGTGTGGCAGGTACGGAGGAAGTCTGGGCTCTTGCTCCCGAAGGATCGCACGCTGGTGAGCCGCTCTCCCCGGCCCCGCTTTTATGCACTGCGCCGGGCCCCTCCTCTCCCCTGTGCACCCCTCCATTGGCTGGGCCCCCGCGGGGGCCCCGCGGCCCTGGCACCCCAGGGGAGGGGACCCAGCATCAGGGTGGGGCCCCAGGGCAAGATGCCCAGACCCAGCGCCGGGCTCGGCTGGCCACCCGCCCTCCCCCGTCCCTGATTTCCAGCCCTGCTGAAGGGTGGCATTATCTCCACGCAAAGTCCCCGCACGGCTCCCTGCACGTTCTGCAGCAGCTCCCCGGGGAAGGTGACAGGCCTGGGGCTCAGTTTGAAGGCACAGGAAAGATTGGTGGGCATAGGGTAGCGATAGGGGATACACATCATAAAACCCCAAGACATGCCCCCTGGATGGTGCCAGCCCTTGAGGCAGGAGACTCAGACCGGGGCCTCTCGGGCTCTCCCTCTGAATGCCCCAGTTTCTCCTTCTCCTCTTCTTGCAGGACCTGTCAGACATTGGGTTCTCCCTTTTCTTTCCCATCAGCTCTCTAAGAGTTTGATAACTTCAGGATGACACTGCTAAAACCATGGCAAGGCCTTGCAGCCAGGAGGGACCTCCTGTCTCAAAGAACCTCTCGGCAAAGGTCAGGCAGGGCTGGAAGGGAGATGTTTTAACCCAGGGCAAACCAACTGCCTGCAGGGTGCTGGCTCACAGGGCGTGAGGAGAGGTGGGAAGACTGGGCGTACTGGATCCCACAGGATCCCAAGATCCCTGAGGCTGGAAAAGCCCTCCCAGCCCAGCGAGGCCAAGCTGTGCCCGATGCCCACCTTGTCCCCAGCCCAGAGCACTGAGTGCCACCTCCAGGCCTTCCTTGTACACCTCCAGGGATGGGCACTCCAAACCTCCCTGGGCAGCCCCTGCCAAGGCCTGACCTCCCTTTCCATGAGGAAAGAACATCTGCACAGCTGTGCAGCCTGAGCCAGTGCCTGACCCAGGGATTCGGCAGCCGGAGGGTCTGTGGTGCTCCTGAGAGGTGCGAGAGGCAGCTGGGTCTCCTGGGGCTGCTCTTCCGCTCCTGTGCCCGGCTGAAGGTGGTGAGGTGGGATGCAGGGGACAGGGATGGAGCTCACGGGGCTCAGGAATGCCCTGGTGGGGTCTGGGTGACCTTGGAGCCAAGCGTTTGTGTTTGTCCCTGCTCACTGCAGGAGGGGGCTTGGCCAGGGGGCCCTGGGCCCGGCCCGGGGGTGACACAGTTCCCCAGCCCTCTGCAATCAGCACTGGGGTGTTTCATGGAATCACAGAATCCCAGACTGGCCTGGGCTGGAAGGGACCTTAAATCTCATCCAGTCCCATCCCCTGCCATGCGCAGGGACACCTCCCACTGTCCCAGGCTTTTTCCAAGTCCCATCCAACCTGATCTCAATGGTTGTGCCTGTTACATTCTGCCTTTGCTAACCTAGGAATTACAACAACTTTAAAAAAAACCCCAAACCGACAAACCCCACATGCAGGAAGTTACAAGCGATGGCCCCAGTCTCCCTGTCGCTTCTCCCACTGCACATTTTTGTACAGTTCTACTCCACTCACTCTGTGAAAGTCTTAAAGCATTAAACCAAACAATGTTACCTGATGTCTCCAAAGAGTGCCAGAGTGTTTCTGTTTGGTTTTTGTGGTGTTTATTTGGGTTTTGTCCTGAACGCTCCCCTGGGCTCTCCATCTTGGACAAGTTTCACTTGCATGAATGAGATCGTGGCTGATGTTATCCCATGTTCGTGAGCATTCGCTTCCCCAGCCCCCCGTGTCCCCCTGTCCCCATTCCCACAAAGAACCAGACATCTCCTCGTGGCTGGAGCAGTTGGTGTTTATTTGGTGATTGGAGCCCCGCGGAACCCGAGGAGGATTCCCCGGGAGCGTCTCCGGGCAGGCAGGATCCCAGGAGGCTCAGTGGTACTCGTGGGCCAGCGCGTGGGCCACCACACGGACCATCTTCTGCCAGGCGGCCTGGCAGGCGGGGGAGAATTCCTTGCCGTAGTTGGCGGCCAGGACGATGATGAGGATGTCGCCCAGGAGCTGGCGGTGGAGGGAGAAGAAGCCGTCAGCTGGCGCTGCCCCCGCCTCCCTCCCCACCGTGCGGAGCTCACAGCAAGCACGGAGCAGATTTATCCCGGCCCAGCCCGTGCAGGGCACCAGGCTCCCGGCACAGCTCGTTGTCTGGCGTGCACCAGGATCCCTGGCTGCGCTGGATCCTCCCCCAGCGCCTTCCTTTGCCTGCTGTGCAGTGGCCTGCCTCGGCTTCTACCGAGTTTACCCCTTCCTTTTCCACCCCTACCCACCCTGCCTGTCCCTGGGCTCAGAACCCTCCTGCCGAAGTGGCTGTGCTTATTTTCCCTTCTGGCTTACCCCCTCCATCTCAGCCAAGCTCAGCTCTTCCCTCTAAACCCCGTCTCAATTCCTTCCCTGCTGGCTGCTCCAAGACGTTTCTTCTGACCAGGACACATTTGTCTGTGCATTTCTCCGCACTCACCTCGCCTGCCCGGCTCCCTCCTTGCACAGATCCCAGCCCCATAACTCCTCTCTGTTCCCCCCAAATATGACTGTCCCCTCCACTGCCTGCACCCTCCACAGGCTCTCAGGCAGCCCCAGGGTTTCTCTTGAGGTCTCACTGGCTGTCAGACCGCTCTGAGGCCCTGAAGCACCTCCAGAGCCTGGGAGCCTCTGCCCAGCCTAGGCTGGAGCCCGAGCATGGCTCACCCTGAAGTTCTCGGGGTCCACGTGCAGTTTGTCACAGTGGAGTTTGCTCAGCTGAGCAAAACATTTCTTGATGTTGTCCAGGTTCTTGACGGCTTCCCCGAAGGAGGTGAGCACCTTCTTGCCATGGGCACGGACCATGGGGTTGCCGATGATGGCCGTGGGACTGGACAGGTTCCCGAAGGAGGCGAAGAACCTCTGGGTCCAGGGGTAGACGATCAGCAGCCTGGGGAGAGACACAAACAGGCACAGTCACATTAACGCTGCCGTGACTGGAGCGGTTCCTCTCTCCGGGTGCGGCCGGGCGGGTTCCCGGGAGCCGGACCTACCTGGCCAGGGCCTCGGCGCCGCACTCGGCCACGTTGACCTTCCCCCAGAGGCCGGTGATGAGCTGCTTCTCCTCGGCTGTCCAGTTCACCATGGTGTCGGCACAGGGGCTGCCCGGGGCTTCCCTGAGCAATGCCGAGGATGTGGCTCCGGAGGCTGCCCCAGGGATTTTTATACACGGCTTGGCCTAATCTCAGTCTGCTGAGCCCCTGCTTGGGGCTGGGGAGGGAGCGGGGCTGCGCAGGGAAAGATAGTGGTTTTGGATGCTGTCCAAGGGGGAAAGAGGCCCTTTCCCCCTCTGTCTTCGAGTGGACAACCATCACCTCACCCCCACGCGCAGCCCTGAGCACAGGTGGAGCTGCCAGCATGGCTCCAGCCCTGCTCTGCCATTCCAGGGTGGCACAGGCCGTGTGTCCCTCCTGGGGAGCATCATCCCGTCCTGCCGAGTGAATCCTCCAAAGTGCTTTGCACATGGAATCCCAGACTGGTCTGGGTTGGAGGGACCTCAAAGCCCATCCAGTGCCACCCTGCCATGGGCAGGGACACCTCCCACTGTCCCAGGCTGCTCCAGCCTGGCCTTGGACGCTTCCAGGGCAGCCAGAGCTTCCCTGGGCATCCAGAGAGCCTCTCCAGCAGCTGCATTGGTGCCACGGGGCACTTACCAGCTGACATAAGCTAAAAACGTGAGTTTAAACTCCCTGAGAAAGAATTCCAAGGGCTTCTCCATTTGAAGATTAGTGAGCCATGAAAAAAATTTGAGGCAGTCTGCTGTGTGGGGCCAGCCCAGAGGCTGTTTGCAGCAGCGGGCACTGGCCCACGGCACTGTCAGTGACACAGGCTCCCAGTGAGGCAGATACAGCCCCCAGGTGCCTGCGAGGATGGCAGGGTGAGCCTGGCCAGGACAGCACCAGCTCTGAGCAGTCCCGGACCCTGTGAGACCTGCGGAAAACCAAAGGGGCAGCACAGCCTGGAGAGTCCCAGCCTTGGGCTCACCCTGGTGCTCTCCAGAGGGCCCCTCCATCTCATCCATTTTTATAAGAAAGCGTCAATTTTAGGTATGTTTTAAAATCCCCTGCTTTCTGCCTTGGGGGCAGCGGCCGGGCTGGAGGTTTTGGGAGCTCCCCGCACAGGGACTGCCTGCTGAGGGAGCTCTCTGGGGACACAGGCTGGGAGGGGAAATGTTCACCACAACGTGCTGAGCAGGGCCAGTGTCTGTAGCTCTTTTTGAGCCTGCAGAGTCAAAGGGAGATCTCCTTTCCCCCAGTGCAGCCCCAGCAACACCCGACAGCTTATTGCCAGCTGGTCCCCAGGCAGAAAACTGGGCCCTGCTGTCAGCCTGTGATGGATTTCACTGTGCTCAGGGCCCTTCCCTCGAGCGTCCTTCCAGCTGGCTCTTCCCTTTGGTGTGGGAGGAAGACCTCCGAACTCAGGGAATCATAGGACCATGGAATGGTTTGGGTTGGAAGGGATCTTCAAGATATCTCATTCCACCCCTGCCTGCCATAGGCAGGGAACCTTCTACTAGACCAGGTTGCTCAAGCCTTGGCCACACACGTGCCCCCTTCCCTTTTGGAGACAAACCATCCCAACGAGGGCCAAAGGCAGCTCCAGTGAGGGCCTTTCTGCCCCAAGCAGAGTTTATTGGTCCCTGATTGCAGCAGTGTCCCCGCCAAGCTTTACAGAGCCCTTATCAGCAGCAGTGGCATCTGTGCCCAGGCTCTGCTCTGGAGCCAGGCCAGCCTCCACTCTCCTCCAGAATATGCAGGGCCTTGTGTCCTAAGCCAGCAGGTCTTGAGGGTGCCTTTGTTCCTATTTTAAAATCACAGGTTTGGGTTGGAAAGGAGCTTAGAGCCCATCCAGTGCCACCCCTGCCATGGCAGGGACACCTTCCACTGTCCCAGGCTGCTCCAAGCCCCAGTGTCCAGCCTGGCCTTGGGCACTGCCAGGGAGCCAGGGGCATCCTGCATCCAGGGCTCTCCTCTACTCTCCTGACCCGTTTTTGGGCCAGGTGGGCTGGTGGTAGTTGTGACTTTGCTCTGTCACACCAGAGAGGGACAGCTGTCACTGGCACAGTGGGACACTCCAGCTCTGCGACAGGAGCAGCACGCCCGTGTCACTGTCCCGAACCCAGGACAACAGGACCATCCAGGCGCTGGCCAGAGAGCAGGACGTGCTCCACGCCACCACTGGAATCTGTCCATAGGAGAGCAGAAACGGAATGATCGAGATAGGGACACTGAGATGGAAAGTCCTGGCCCTGGGGGCTGGTTTGGGACCCAGCTCTGGGCGCCCCAGCAGGCCTGGGGGTGCTGCTGGGTGCACCCACCATCAGCTGCTCCGTGTGTGCTGGAAAATGCCAAGGCTTTGAACTGGAACCAGGTGTTAAGGATGGCTCACCGCCTTCAATCCCGCTGAAATGCCCATTTGCTGGGTGAAAGGAGAAGCTGTGCTGCAGGGAAGCTGGATCCCGATTTTGGGCATTTTTTTTTTCTAATTTTTTTCCCCCAGCCCCCTGGTGCTGCTGGCAGGGCTGGACCTTTGCCTGCCTGGCTGTGCAGGATAGAGGGGTTAAGTGCAAATCCCTGATTTTTCAGGAGAAAGGCAGAATATTTATTCCTAAATCAGGCAAAACAAGGGTTTCATCATCCTGAGACACCAACATGTCTCTCCTTGTTGCCTTTTAGGCTATTCCTGGAAAAGCATTGCTGAAACTGAGATGCTTACATAGAATCCTTCTATTCCAGTGAAAAATGTGCTTCCATTAAGCCAAAATGAGTGAAAAAAGGCTCTAATCCATCCTGTCTGAAAGCTGCCCTCATCCCTCATCCCTCATCCCCTGCTCTTGGGATCTTACACATTTCGGATACCAAACTCTGATCAGGATGCACCAGTTTTCATCACTGATGCAGAAAATGCTTTTGATCAGCTTCTTAAAAATACATCAGTGGCAAACGGTGGAGGGGTAAATTTCTGCCTCATCAGTGAATCTCTACAAAGTTACATCCTTGCAAACCTCCCGGGAGGAGAGGCCCAGGGCCCACGGGCAGGCGCAGAGACACAGAACACAAAGAATTCCAGAAAATGTGGTTTTTATTGCCTGTCACAGACACAGCTGCTTCCCGAGGCTTTAGTGGTACTTGTGGGCCAGGGCATGGGCCACCACCCCGACCAGCTTCTGCCACGTGGCCTGGCAGGCGGGCGTGAAGTCCTTGGTGAAGTGCGCGGCCAGCACGATGATCAGGATGTCACCCAGGAGCTGCAGAGGGGAAGGCAGGAGGGAAATCAGGTCAGCAGGGTGCTGGGCACCCCTTCGCCCTCACAGCACCCCGGGACCAGGGGAGCCCAGCTCCCAGTGGGTTG
The DNA here is from genome assembly GCA_013397865.1 of Struthidea cinerea. Lineage (NCBI taxonomy): Eukaryota > Metazoa > Chordata > Aves > Passeriformes > Corcoracidae > Struthidea > Struthidea cinerea. Next base: position 74,156 of record VZTI01004259.1, read on the forward strand.
TGGGGCTGTGACCCAGGGCAGGTCTGTCAGCTGAGTCCTCGTGCAGGACTAGAGCCCTGTGCTGGCCGTGGGCACGAGTATCCACCTGCCTCTGCTTCCTCTCACGTTTTCCAGCCTCTGGACATTTTCCTGCCTTTTCTTTTTCTGCTGTGAAACCCCACACCTACTTCAGCTGAGGGCCAGTGCGAGGTCCACCTGCTACATCCCCAAAGCCAGGCTTAAACGGAGGCTGAAGCAGAGGCCAACATCCTGCTCCTTTTCTCCAGCCATGCCTGCACAAGCCCCCAGACTTTTACAGAATCCCCCCAGGTTTGTCACCAAATTTGTCCTTGCAGCCCGGAGCCTGGTTTTACCCTGCCCCATTAAATTCCCGACCTTCCCCTCTCCCCCAGTTCCCACTCCAGTCAGCCATGTCCTGTTTGATAACTAAAATACAAGTTAGTTATGCCCGTTTGAAATCCCCCAGGCACTGAGGTGCTCTGAGGAAGGAGGGACAGAGGGTCAAGCTCCAAGGACAGCTCACCCTGAAGTTCTCGGGGTCCACGTGCAGCTTGTCGCAGTGCAGCTCAGACAGCTTGGAGTAGGTCACCTTGAGGTTGTCCAGGTTCTTGATGGCATCCCCGAAGGAGGTGAGCACCTTCTTGCCGTGGGCACGGACCTTGGGGTTGCCGATGATGGCCGTGGGGCTGGACAGGTTCCCGAAGTTGTCAAAGAACCTCTGGGTCCAGGGGTAGACGATCAGCAGCCTGGGGAGAGACACAACAGAAGCACAGACACATTAACGCTGCCGTGACTGGAGCGGTTCCTCTCTCCAGGCGCGGCCGGGCGGGTTCCCGGGAGCCGGACCTACCTGGCCAGGGCCTCGGCGCCGCATTCCTCCACGTTGACCTTGCCCCAGACGCTGGCGATGAGCTGCTTCTCCTCGGCCGACCAGTGCACCATGGTGGCGGCTGTGCTGGGCTGCAGGAGGACACAGACCCCGTGGCTGAGCCCAGACCCCGCCGGGGCTTTTATCCCCTGCCCGCAGCCCCTCCCCGGCCCGTCCGGCGGGGCCACTGGCTGGGACGGGCGGGGGTCCCCAGCGGGGGTCGGGCTGTCCGTGCAGTGGTCACTCTGCAGTGAGGTGTGGTCTTCGAGGAAAGCCCTGTGAGGCCCTTAACAGGCCGGCTCAGGACACAGGGCCCTCTTATCTCCCTCTCCCTCACCCCTGGCTGCCTGTTCACCACAGGCACGGACATTCCACCCATCCCTGCAGCAGGCACAGGCCCCTCAGAGAGCTGCTTCGGAATCATGGAATTGTCTGGGTTGGAAAGGGCTTTAAAGCTCACCCTGTTCCACCCCCTGCCATGGACAGGGGACCTTCCACTAGACCAGGTTGCTCCAAGCCCTGTCCAACCTGGCCTTGGGCACTGCCAGGTTGGTGTTAGTGAAGCAGAGGCTGCCTCCTCAGCTCCAGGTTTCCAGGAATACCTGTGGGGGATGACAGGGCGGGCTGCAGCTGTGAGCAGCTCTTCCCATGTGTGTCCCGTGTGAGCCCCTCAGTGGTCTCTCCCTGCCGGGAATTAAAAGTCTGACCCTGCTGTGTCAGAGCCCAGCCAGCAACATCCACTTCCACATCCAGGGCGAGGTCTGGCTAAAGGCTTTTGTTGGGCTCTGGCTGTCACCTGCACAGGGGTTTTCCTGGTTTCCAGGCCTCGAGTGAAGCTGTGCTCCCATGCTCAGAAAGGCAAGGCCAGGATGCTTGAGGTGCCAGGCATCTGGACAAAACCACAGACACTGGAATTGTTCCAGGCCAGGTTGGACGGGACTCAGAGCCCCCTGGTCTAGTGCAAGGTGTCCCTGCCCTCAGCAGGGAGCTGGAACTGGGTGCTCTTCATGGTCTCTTCCAACCCAAACCATTCCCTGATTCTTTGAATCTGGGACTTTGGGTCTGTGTGTGGGCAGTTCAGGAAGTCTCGTCCAGACCTCTGAGATATTCCAGCTACCAACTGATATTGGTCCATTGATCTGAGAAGGCTGGAGAGGGACTTTTTACATGGGCAGGCAGAAACAGGACACAGGGAATGGCTTCCCAGTGCCAGAGGGCAGGGCTGGATGGGATATTGGGAATCAGGAATTGTTCCCTGGGAGGGTGGGGAGGCCCTGGCACAGGGTGCCCAGAGCAGCTGTGGCTGCCCCTGGATCCCTGGCAGTGCCCAAGGCCAGGTTGGACACTGGGGCTTGGAGCAGCCTGGGACAGTGGGAGGTGTCCCTGCCATGGCAGGGGTGGCACTGGATGGGCTTTAAGGTCCCTCCCAACCCAACCCAGTCTGGATTCTGTGATCTCACTGGAGACACGGTGGCACAAGCCCATCACTGTGGTCCCGCTGGGGGAGTCACGTCCGCAGTCACATTTTAGCTCCTCACCACTGGGTTCTGTGAGACATTATTAATTTTTTCCATTTCTGGATGGTGGGAGAGGCCCAGGCCCTGTCAGCAGCCCCAGGCAGGCTCTGATAGCCCGGAGAGTGGGGCTGTGTGCAGCAGATAAAGGTATCGTCAGGTGCCCAGCGCTGGCTGAGCTCCTCACCTACGGAGCAGAGACACAACACACCCTGGCTTCTAAAGAGATCTGAAGGCTCCAGAAGTTGTCAAAATTCATCAAACAGAGCTACAAAGAGTGGAATGGAATACGTGCAGCCCTAAATTCCCAGGCAGACATTCCCATCACGTGAGGCAGGCAGCGCTGGCTGGCAGCTGCTCGCCCAGCTGGGGATGACAATAAATGGCCTCGGTGGCCTCTGCGTTTATTACTTCTCCGCAGCCTGAGTTCCCTGGCATTGAAATTAAAACCCAGGCTGCATCAGGGGCTGTTCTTAGCCTCGTCTCTGATAGGAGAGTCATTTTCAGCTCTGCAAGGCTGAACTTTGACAGGGAAAAGATAATGATGCTTTTCTGCTGCATCTGAACCAGCAGCAGGGAAAAGCTCAGGGAGGGGCAGCAGGAGGGTGAACCTGGCACAGGCAGGACAACATCAAACACAGAGGCTGGAGGAGAGCGTTAACTGCAGCATTAATATTATTTTTAACATGTGGTTAATGAATGTTGGCTTTCTGGAGCCTGTGGAAAACAGGCAGAGACGTGGCTTGTGGTGAGAAGCCTGCAGGCCTGGCCTCACGCCGTGACCCATCAGGGTCTGGTTTTACTGGTGTGGGAGCAGGGTGACTTTTCATGGGATGGTTAACGATGGCCATAAAGAGCTGAGGGGGGAAGAAGGAAGGCAGAGGAAACAGGAGGAAGAGAGGCTGAAGTCATTTTCATTCACGCAGGCCCATTCCACGCTGCTCTCCTGTATTGATCCCTTTAATGGTTTATCCCCACAGCGGCTCTTTAACCTCTAAATCCCTTCAGATGGGCACGGCAGACAAGGAATAACAGCAGGTGAATCAGCCACTTAATCGGATTAGGGCCTTGTGGCCTCTGCATGGGGAGAGTCTGTCATGGCAGTGGCCTTTTGCAGCCACTCTGGGCTGTAAATTTCTGTATCAGCTCCAGCCTGTCCTGCCCCACGGGGCCCCACTGGCCCACTTGGCTGTGGCCAGGCCGGGACTGGTGCCTTGGATTAGCCTGGGGGCCAGAGCTAATTTCCCACCACCCCAGTAAGGGGTGGCTTCAGAGTGGTGCCTGGGATGTCAGCAGTCCCTGGGAAAACTGGAGAGGGGCTTCAGACAAGGGCTGGAGGGCCAGGACACAGGGAATGGCTTCCCACTACCAGAGGGCAGGGATGGATGGGATATTGGGAAGGAATTGTTCCCTGGGAGGGTGGGCAGGCCCGGGCACAGGGTGCCCAGAGCAGCTGTGGCTGCCCCTGGATCCCTGGCAGTGCCCGAGGCCAGGCTGGACACTGGGGCTTGGAGCAGCCTGGGACAGTGGGAGGTGTCCCTGCCCATGGCAGGGGTGGCACTGGATGGGCTTTGAGGACCCTCCCAACCCAAACCATTCTGGGATTCTAGGCTGCCCCAAATTCAGGAGCAGAGCAAAGCCAGATGCTCCCAGACTTTAGGGAAAGGGGCAGAGCAGCTGCTCTAAACCCATTCAGGATGTGGCCAATTAGGAATCCAGGGAAATGCAGCAGCAAGTGTGTCTGAACCACCACAATTTGTACAACTTTGCCTGGCTGGGACTTGTTGTTGCCTGAACATGGAAGAAAAGAATTTCTGGAAATGCCGTTTTTCTCCTTAGAAGGGACAGGGGCACTGGGAGGCACCAGAGACAGCAGCGGTGTGGGGGCTCCACAGCGGAGGCTGGAATTTCAGAGCAGGGAGCTGGACGTCATCCCCACAAGGAGAGGTGTCTCCTTCAGCCCCAGGCACTCTGCTCTCAGCACAAACACATTCCCATTTGTTTCCCTGCTGTAACAATGAGGGGAAATGCAGTGGGGGTTAAATTAACTCCTCTCTGCCCCTAACAAAGTTGTCTCGTTTCAGGATGCAGATTTAACCCTTGATATCTTTTAGGTCTGACTCCCAGGGGTGGGGAGCACCCCTTGCTCTGACTGCTCCAGCCTGACCTTCATGCCATGTAATCATAGAAACATGGAATATCCTGAGTTGGAAGGGACAGAATCCCAGGGTCCCTGAGGCTGGAAAAGCCCTCCCAGCCCAGCGAGGCCAAGCTGTGCCCGATGCCCACCTTGTCCCCAGCCCGGAGCTCTGAGTGCCACCTCCAGGCCTTCCTTGGGCACCTCCAGGGATGGGCACTCCAGACCTCCCTGGGCAGTTCTTTCCAAGGCCTGACCACTCTCTCCAGGGAGAAATTCCTCCTGAAAAAGGGCCTACAAAGACTATTGTGTCCGGCTTCTGGCCCTGCACAGCACCACCCCAAGAATCCCAGCCTGACTTCTCATACAGACATGTTTCAATTGACTTGGAACCTTTCACTGTATTGCTTTAATTTTGTCGGAAATCTCCTGGGTCTGGAATGCGGGTGACAGTGCTGGGGGCTGGGGCTGGATGCAGCAGAAATGCACCAAGAACCTCCTGGGCGCAGCAGGAGACCTGTCCTGCCCCTGCTCGCCCGTCCCTGTCCCTGTACCCTGCGAGGGGACCCACCGGGACGTGCTCAGCCCCAAAGCCCCTCCGGTGCCACAGGCTCGGGGTCCAGGGCTGAGCGTGGAGGAGGGATGAGAGGCACGAGGTGAGGCACAAGGGCCAGGATGTCTGGGGGAAAGCTGGATTTTAGTGAAACAGCTCCTGAGTTATCCCTCACCACAAGAACTCAGGCAAAACCATCCAGAAATGGGCAAAAGCAGGATTTTTATTCCAGACAAGCTGCCTGCAGGACGGGCTCACTTAGGGCAGAGGTTTTCCTCGGTGGCTCGCTCTGCCCCTGCCCTCGCTGGGGTTCCATCGCTCAGCGCAGGAGGGGCTCGGGCTGCGGCTGCCGCCAGACCCTCAGCCCTGGGCTGGAGGGGACATCGGAGGGGGACAGCTGGAGGGAGGGACACGGCGGGGGCAGGAAGGGAGGGCACGGACAGTGGGGCTGAGGGGTTTTCCAGCTGTGCCCAGCGCCAGGGCCCAGCCCCGTGCCTGCAGGGCTCGGGCTGCTGTCACACCCCCGGCACACACCGGGCTATCAGCCCGGCCGGGCTGCTGGGACCCCCCGCCCCGGCCGTGCCCGGCTCCCCCCTATCGCCCGCGGCAGCCCCGACCCCTCCCCGAGAGCCCAGCCGAGATAAGGCCGGGCCAGGCGGCACAGGCTGTTGGCTGTGCGCGGCCAGGGGGACGGGGAGGGTCACCGCGGGGCTGGGGTCCGGCTGCACGGGCACCGGGACGGACGGATGGACAGACCCCCATCCACGCATCGCTCACACCGGCGGGCAGTTCTGCTGTGGATTCGTGGAGTGGTTTGGGTTGGAAAGGACCTTAAAACTGCCCCAGTGCCACCCCTGCCATGGGTGTGACTGTCCCAGGCTGCTCCAAGCCCCAGTGTCCAGCCTGGCCTTGGGCACTGCCAGGGATCCAGGGGCAGCCACAGCTGCTCTGGGCACCCTGTGCCAGGGCCTGCCCACCCTCCCAGGGAACAATTCCTGCCCAATATCCCATCCAGCCCTGCCCTCTGGCACTGGGAAGCCATTCCCTGTGTCCTGGCCCTCCAGGCCTTGTCCCCAGTCCCTCTCCAGCTCTCCTGGAGCCCCTTTAGGCCCTGCAAGGGGCTCTGAGCTCTCCCTGGAGCCCTCTTTTCTCTGTCCATGGGGCACATTGAGTTTTCCTCTCATGTTTTTCTCTCAGGGCAGGTGAGAGCTGTTACGGGTCGGGGGTTCAGGGTATCATCCATCCCTGCCTGGTGCCCGCAGGCAGGATTCACACCAGGACAAAGTGTGTACCAACACACGGACCAGGAGGATGGGAGTGGACTCTCCTCAGGGCATGAGGCATGAGGCTGCTCTCCCCCTCCCCACGGGCCTCTGAGGGAGCTCGGGGTTCTGTGGACAGACTGAGCCGAGTGGTGCTGCAGGAAAAGCATTGAACGATGCTTGGTTGTGCCTGCGCTGGCAGCAGAGAGGGAGAGCAGGTAGGGGAGGAGGTAACCCTCACCCTGGTAAACCCCAGACACCTCGGAGTAAGGGCCTGGCTCTCCCTCAGCGAGGCTCCAGCGTCCTTTCTCCCAGCCCAGGTCAGCTCCGAGGGACACCACCAGTCCTCCCCGCACTACACCTGCCACAGGCTGGGCTGGCCCTGCCCGCCGCTGCTTTGCAGGAGGCTCCCTTAATCACAGACCTCCACAAAAAATCCCAGCGCTGCCTGGGATCCACGAGAGCTGTCCCAGACCTCACAGTCCTGGGGCCCTTGCTAACCAAAGGTTTCCTGTGTGTGAGGATGCCTCCAGGGGCACCAAGAGCTTTGCTGAGCTCAGGCAAGGACTTTCCTCCTCCTGCCCATGGCATGGGACCAGCTGGGTCAGGAACATGTGTTATGGGTCCTGTTCTGCCTTTACAGCCTTTACAGCTGGCAGGGGATAGAGCCAGACCTGTTCCTGTGCTGGGACTGGTTTTGGGAGGGCAGACCTGACCTGACTCCAGACCTGACCCCAACCTGGCACCTGCCCCTTGTTCCAGTAGCAAAGGTGGCTCTGAAAATGGGGTGGAACCTGAGGAAATCCCTCTGCAGAGGCTGAGTGGCTGTTTGGGGGCTGCAGAGAAGCTCCCCCCTGCCCCGAGTGAGGCACCAAACCTGGTCCTTGGGGCAGCCCTTGGCAGAGCCTCTCCCACTGCCTGGACAGAGACCCTGGGGTTCATCCCAGCCCCTCCGTGGTCCCAGGGCTTGTGGGTGAATCAGGGACTGGCCTGAAGTTCGTCACTCGTTGTGCTCAGCTCTGCCCGGCACCGAGCACCAGGGAGTCCCAGACAACAGCTTCTCTGCTGGGCTGAGCTGGGCTGGGCTCGGGGCACGTCCCACAGGCCCTGCTACACCCCAGCCCGGGCACACTGGGCTTTGAGGCTCCTCTTCACACAGCCAGGCAGAAAGGGAGCTCTGAGGCCAGGCTCAGGCTCGGGACCAGGCTCAGGCTCAGGGTTAGGGTCAGGCTCAGGCTCAGGCTCAGGGTCAGGGTCAGGACCAGGGTCAGGACCAGGGTCAGGGTCAGGATTAGGGTCAGGGTCAGGATTAGGGTCAGGGTGAGGGGTCTCACTCCCATGCCCAGGAATGAAGCCCGTTCTCTGCAGTTTATGGGATGTTTGTGGGCTCTCCCAGCACACACTGGTGGGATGAGTTTGCAGAGGCTCAGGGTGCTGAGTCACGGTGCCGGCCCCGACCTGGCCGTGGTCAGGGGCTGCATCGGGCGATAACCGGGACGGCACAAACAGGAGCCTTATGGGCAGTGATAAGGCAGCCCCGGCCCCAGGGCAGGGTCCCCTTTCCGCTGAGTCAGACTCTGACGCAGCAGAAAATATTTCTGCTGAGCCAGAGTGGCAGCCAGGGGAAAACAGCCGGCTTTTAAAATTTATTATTTATTTGTCTTGGCAGAAGCAGGAGGGCGGCTCTGGGCTACCCAGCACGGGCTGCTCGCTGCTGTGCCAGCGAGGGGCTCAGGACCCGCTCCCTCTGGGGCACAGAGCCCGTGGCAGGCTCGGGAGGTCCCCATTCCCAGAGGGACGGTGGGACACGTCCTGACAGCCAGCCCCTCTTCTCCACCCTCCCTTCTGCTGCCCTGTTGCAAGTCTTGTGGGCAGGGTGTGTGCGGCATGTGCCAGCTGCTATCCAAACCTTTCCTGTTCCCACAGGAGAGAGAATTCCACACCTTGTCCTCCCCCCAGAGAACGGCTCCCGGGGGGTCCCTTCTCCCTGGCTCCCCTGCTCCCCCCGTGCTGGCCACAGGCAGAGCTCCCTGTGGGGAAACTGAGGCGCGAAGCAGAGTGGCTGCTCTCCAGAAATGCCATGAAATGCTCGTGGCAGGGGCAGATCCCCTGCAGGAAAGGGGCATGTTCGCTGTCCTGTGTCCTGCTCCTACCCAGGGACACAGCAGGATAAAGTCTTCCTCAGAATCAATAGGATTCCCTATCATTTTTAGAATTCTGTAACTAGAATCTTAGAATTATGGAATCCCAGGCTGGTCTGGGTTGGAAGGGACCTTAAAGCTCATCCATTTCTACGCTCCTGCCAAGGGCAGGGACACCTTCCAGTAGACCAGGTTGCTCCGAGCCCTGTCCAGCCTGGCCTTAGCCAGGCTTTTACCCACATTCCGACTGGATGAGGATGCCCAGCCAGCTTGGGAGTGGGGGTGTAGTGTCCTCTTGACCAACCAAGCCCGAGGCCCGGGAGGTGGTGGTGGGTGCTGAGCCGGGTGTGCTCCAGGCAAGCTCCTCCCGTGCTCCCAGCCCGGCCTCTTCCACTGGGACTGGGGAGCTTTTGGGTCAGTGTGGCTTAGGGGGATCCACAGCACCGAAGGGATTGTGTGGGCAAGCACGAAGCTGTCCAGACAGAGCTCTGTGGGTTGTAAGGCACAAAATTCACCCAGCATCTCCTCTGACCCCAGGAGCTTGTGTTTTTCACAAGTGCCTTCACAAGGCCCTCAGTGAGGGTCTGACGGCACCAGCGCTGCCCCAGGAGTGCTTCTCCTTTCTGTTTGGAATGTGGCAGCTTCCTGGGGCTGCCTCCCTGCTGATTCATGCACGGGGGGGCCACAGACCTTTGGGGGATGCAAAAGGACCAACAGACCCTCGGGATGAGGCAAAAGGACCAATAGACATTTTTTGTTGGCGCAAACAGCAGCAAATCCACTTTTTTCAGGCAGGGAAACTGAGGCATGGATTAAGGGGGGGGAATAAAAGCGAGAGACTGGGGCAGACCGGGTTTGTTCCTGCTGTGAGACCCCACTGCTCCGTGTGACCCGGGGCAGTGGCACCAGACCCACCCCTGCAGCCCCCTCACCCTGTGTGGCCCCGGGGCCGGCGGGGGGTTCCAGCTCCCTCACGTCTCAGTGAAACCCCGTGGCCAGGCTGGAGCAGGGCAACAGGGGAAACTGAGGCACAGGCAGTCCCCGAGCATAGGGCAGGTGCTCCCTCCAGACCATGATCCCATCGGTGACTGGGATTTCCCGGAGAGGTGCTGGGATTTGGCTGCTCCGAGCCCATCCCTAGTCTTGGATGTGGGTTTTCCAACCAGGCAGGGTTTGGTGCTGAGCTCTGCTAGCCCGGGATTCATCCAAACCCACCCTCAGAGGTAAGGCCTAGGCTGGGGTCGGGGTGTGATGAGAGGCAGAGGGGGCAGAGCAGAGCTGGGGATGAGCTGCCCCTGCAGTGCAAGGCTCAATTTACCCCACTCAGTTCCAGACGTGGCCCAAACACGAGGCTGGAGCCACAGGGCAGCTGCTCCCCAGGGCTTTGCACCCACCTTTGCCAGGCGTGGGAAGCACCTGCACCCCCTCCCCGAAAATCCCTGCCCCCAAATTTCCTTATCCTGCAGTGTCCCAGGCACGCTGCTCCCTGCCCCGTTCGGTCCATCTCTGCCACCGAACCCAGTCAATGGCTCTGCGATTCCGTGGCTGTGCCCAGCGGCCCCAGCCCCTGCTCTGCCCGTTCCAGCGGTGATGCTGCCCTGCCCCAGCCTGTGCTGCGCTGGGAAACCGGGGAGCCGCTGGTTTGTGCCACAAAAGGTGGCTGAGATAAGGCACTCCCCTGGTTCCCCCTGCAGCAGCCAGCACGGGCTGTGCAAAGCGCAGGCCAGGCTCTCCAGGAAGGGATGGGGCACAGCAGAAGTTCAGGGCAATCAAAAATGACCCCTGACAGTTCCTGTCTCTCAGGATGGAGACTGAACTGGAGCTGTGCTGCTCTAACTGAACTGGAGCTGTGCTGCTCTAACTGGCCACGTCAGATGCTGGTGCCTGAAGATGACTTCCTCCTCCTCCTCCTCCTCCTCCTCCCGCTCTGTGTGACTTGGGGAATGGTTGTTGAGAGCTTCTCGAGGGTTAGAGAAACCCCCCACAGGTTACAGTCGGCAGCTTTGTGCAGGCCCAGGTCACTCCGTGGAGTGGCTGGAGTGACCGATGGCTGGGAGGAGACCTGGAAAGCCCCAGTTCTGGAGCTGGAGAGCGGACAAATGGGGCCTGGGGTCTGGGCACGGATCGGGACAGGCTTCTGCTCTGCCCTGGGGCTTGAGAGTCCCCACAGTGAATTGAACCAAGTGGGCGAGGGTCATGTCCTGCCCAGACCATCCAGGAAGCAGGAACAGGGCTGGGTGGTGCCGGCCATGCCCACGTGAGCACTGCTGGTGTGGGCGTGGGGACACTGCAGGCACAGCTCCCTGTGACCGTTCTTCTGCCACTTGGGCCCCAGGGAGTCCGAGCTGGTCACTGGCCATCCAGGCTTGACGAGGGCCATCAGGGAGTGAGGGGTCTGGGCCTGGCAGGGTCACCCTCCGCATCTGGGCTGGTGCCCCAAACAGGAGCTGACAATAGGGGCAGCTCCGGGGTCTGCCGAGGGACCTTTCTGGAGCAGCGGCTTTTGTGCTCAGCCACAAGTGCTGGTTTCCCTTTAAACACACGTTCCGTCCTCCCTGGTTTTGTCTCTGCTTCACCTGGAGCATTTTGCCCGGCTCAGGCTGCACCACCAGCCTGCTGGAAACAACTGTCATTCCAGAATTAGCAGGCACTAATTAGGCTGCTGGAGCTTCCACAAGATGCTGCAGCTCAGCCTCCTCAGCTGGCTCATTTAGGCTCAGAACCAGAGAATCACAGGCAGGTTTGGGTTGGAAGGGACCTTAAAGACCATCTCGTCCCAGCCCCCTGCGCTGCCAATGCCACATCCCCAAGTGCCACATCTCGGACAATCTCTGCCCGGGAGATCCTGGCGGAGCCTTGCCCACAGGTCAGAGCCCCTGTCCTCTCCCTCAGAGCTGTCCTCAGACCCCGTCCCTCGGGAAGGAGCTCTGGGACACGCCGTGGGTGGCAGAGACTTCCACAGGCTCAAAAAGAAGTGAGACAAGTGCACAGCAGAGCCCTTGGATCCCGAAACAGCCTCTGGCCCCTGGGTCTTTGGCATTGAGGAGCAACACTGTGGATTTTCCTTGTGCCCAAACCCTTCCCCCGGGATCTGCAGGCTGGGATAGGCAGCGCCGGGCCGAGCTCCTGGAGAAACATCTCTCGTGTTGGTGCTCAGGAGACTCGGCCGAGCCTCTCTGCCTCAGCGTGAGCCCTCCCAGCGCAACTGGGAGCCCCGAGGGTAACTGGGGAGCCCGGGGGCACCCGCATGGCCGGAGCCAGGTGCCGTCCTGCCCGCTGAGAGGGGAGGTGTGGAGGTGTGCCAATCCCCCTCCCCTTTGCCGGGACCTGCCCCAGCGCGGGCCGGGCCCCGCAGGCTGCGAGCAGCGGAGCGCGGCTCGATGCTTCCCTCTGCCGGGGCTGCGGGCCGGAGGCGGGGCGGGGGCGGAGGCGGGTGTGGGATGTGGGATCCAGATGCGGATGTGGGATCCAGATGCAGATGCGGGATGCAGATGTGGGATGCGGGATGAGGGATGCAGATGCGGGAGGCAGATGCGGGATGCGGGATGTGGGATCCAGATGCAGATGCGGGACGCAGATGTGGGATGCGGGATGCGGGATGCAGATGCGGGAGGCAGATGTGGGATGCGGGACGCAGATGTGGGGTGCAGATGCGGGATGCGGGATGTGGGATGTGGGATGTGGGATGCAGATGCGGGATGCGGGATGCGGGATGTGGGATGCAGATGCGGGATGCGGGAGGCAGATGTTGGGTGCAGATGCGGGATGCGGGAGGCAGATGTAGAGGCAGGAGATGGGATGCAGAATACAGGGGCAGGAGGCAGATGCAGGAAGCAGGATGCAGGATGAGGAGGCAGGGGCGGGATGCGGACAATGCAAATGCAGGATGTGGATGTGTGGTGCAGGATGAAGGAGGTGGGATGCAGATCGGGTGCAGGAGGGGCCGTGTGGATATGGGATGCTCCAGTCCCTGCTGCCCCATCACCCTGTGGCCTCAGCCTGCGCTGGGGGCTCCCCAGGTAACCAGGGAGGGGAACCATCTCCCCTTTGGACACCACGAATCCATGGAGTCACACAGGTTGCCTCAAGGCCAGATGCACCCAGAGGCTCTTGGTGCCACGTCAGGACCTTCATGGAAAGGTTGTTTCTTCTGTTCTTCTTCCTTTTGTCATATTCCCCCTTTTCCTGGAGCAGGGAGACAGCCTGGACGCTAAGTCCCCATGACAGGGTTCTCTCCTGCAGGGGAACTTCACCCGAAGGATTTTGCAGAGGAACCTCAGCGAAGCCTCTGTCAGAGATGGGATCCGTGTGCCTCAGGGAGGTCTGGGAGTGTAAAGATCACCACCTCCCTGCCCCAAGAATCGTGGAATCAATAAAGTTGCAGAAGACCTCCAAGATGGACAGAAACTATTTACAAGAGCCTGGAGTGACAGGATAAGAGGGAATGGCTTCCCAGTGCCAAAGGGCAGGGCTAGATGGGATATTGGGAAGGAATTGTTCCCTGGGAGGGTGGGCAGGCCCTGGCACAGGGTGCCCAGAGCAGCTGTGGCTGCCCCTGGATCCCTGGCAGTGCCCAAGGCCAGGTTGGACATTGGGGCTGGGACAGTGGGAGGTGTCCCTGCCCACGGCAGGGGTGGAAGGAGCTGATCCTTAAGGTCACTTGCCGCCCAAACCACTCCATGGTTCTGTGATTCCATGATTCCCTGATATGCCTTTACATCTGTGCCTGGGAACCCCAGGCAGACCTGTGGCAAACCCATCTCGTGGTGGGTCTCACAGCTGTCTGTCCAATCTGTCTGAGATGATCCATCAGGCAGGAATCCCACCTCGAGGTGGGACCTCCCTCCCTTTTCAGCTCCTCTGCAGACCCACAGACCTGCTCCTTAAAGCTGCCAATCTCTGGGAGCTGCATTTGCTTTGCTGGTTAATCTGTAACTCTGCTTTGTGCCCACAAGAATAACTGTTCTCACTGATAACCCCTGCCTGGTCCCTGTGATCCCTGTGGGCTCTGCTCCCTAATTAACAGATGGAAATTGCTGATATCCCTGGCACAATAGCGGTGGGTATCCAGCACTCTGCTACAGCATTTTAGACTTTACTGAGGTATTTATTCATTCTTTTTTTAGCCAAGAAAGCAGGCACAGCCTCGTTCTCCATTAGACGCTTCTGGGGGAGGGAAATCAATAGAGGAAATTATGTTTGGTTCAAATATTTATGGGGTGACATCACTCAGGGTATGGGCATTTCTCCAAATTAACCACGTTAGGTGTGCGATGCACAAAGCCACATCTGACCATAAAAATGGCAGACACAGAGTCATGGAATCGTGGAATGGTTTGGATTGGAAGGGACCTTAAAGGCCACAGAATCAGAGAATCATAGAATAGAATTGCTGAGGCTGGAAAAGCCCTCCCAGCCCAGCGAGGCCAAGCTGTGCCCGATGCCCACCTTGTCCCCAGCCCAGAGCACTGAGTGCCACCTCCAGCCCTTCCTTGGACACCTCCAGGGATGGGCACTCCAAACCTCCCTGGGCAGCCCCTGCCAAGGCCTGACCTCCCTTTCCATGGGGAAATTCCTGCTCCTGGTGTCCAACCTGAGCCTCCACTGGCCCAGCCTGAGGATCATCTCTGATCATCATGAGAATTCACAACTCTCAGGCGGAATTTCATCGCCCGGGTCTGTGCAGTTATTCCAGCTGGCAGCAGGTGATGAGTTTGCCCTTCAACTTTTAACACAATTTCTGCTGTCTCTCTGAGCTGTGTGACCCCACCCCCGTGAGGCTCTGCCCACCCCCTCGTGCCACCGTGGCAGACCCCCAGCTCCAGCCCAGCTCATACCATGGCTGTGGGGTCACATTTGGCTTCTCGCAGCTTTCTGGTGGTCCAGGACCGACCCGGTTTTCGCTCAGTACACAACGGGATTCGTGGTGATGGGACCAGCAGCAGATGTTGGCCGTAAGAATGTCAGCAGTGGGAGAAGCATTTCTCACAAATTTGTGACTCTTGGGCAGGCTGATCAGTGCAATATTGGAGATCAGCACAGCACAGCTGCAGGAGGTGCAGGTGTTCGAGGCCCTGGTCCTCAGTGGTGGAGAAAGTGTGGATGGAATACCTCTCGTCGAGGTTAAAGCAGGGGGATTGGAAATAAACCCCCCAGCCCATCCAGCATCTCCAGCCCATCCCTGTCTGCTGTACTGGGAGAGCCAGTCCCAGTGCCTGGACATGGTCTCACCAGGGTGGGGCTGCTGGGAAGCCACCGTCCTGCACAGCCTGGGAGCCCCAGCTCCCCCAAAGATCCCCCACCAGCCCTTCCCTGCGGGGCCTCCTAGTGACCTCGGGGGCACTGGTACCCACCAGGACGCCAGGCCCTTTTCCAGCTCTCCTTTCTGGTCAGATAGTCCTCATCTGGAATAAAAGCACCAATTAAAATGAAATTTAACCCAAAATCTGTGGGACAAGTCTGCTCAGGCCCAAGGCAACAACACAGTCTGTCCTCAGGCACTGGTTTATTCCTGCTAATTATGGTTAATGATAACAACGAGCTGTTGTGACTCAGCTGAGTGTTTGACTTCTGTGGGGTTGACTTGCTAAGCACCCTCACGTCTTGCAGCTCATGAGCTGTTTGGATTGAGGGAAGATGATCAGTGCCCAACCATCTCAGTCTGCAATCCCACCCTCTCAGCCCCCTCAAACAGCCTTGAAGCCACTTCCAGCCTCCCCCAGGGAGCTGTGATCGGCAAAAACCTCAGGGAAACACCCTCCCCATGTCAGGTGGGAGGGTATCCCTCTGATACAGAGACTGAAGCGATTTTTTGGTTTTTGTTTTCTGGAACTTTATTTTCTTCTAGGGGGAGGTGTCCCTGCCCATGGCAGGGGTGGAACTGGATGTGTTTAAGGTCCCTCCCAACCCAAACCCATCCATCTTTCCATGATTCTGTGTCCCCAGCCTGGCTGAGAGCTGTGACACAGGTCCTGCACGCTGACCCCATAGCCCGTGGCACGGCCCCTGCTGGCCGTGGGCTTTGTGCTGAGTTTGCAGGGTCTCAGGGAACTGAGCCATGCCATCTTTGCTCTCTGTGAACTTGTCCCGTGGGTTTTTCAGCAGCTTTAGCAGAGAAGGCAGCTTTGATTCAGCCTGTGGCAATGGCTCTTTTGCTCCCCGTTGCTCGGACTGTCTGCAGAGAACAGCAAAGTCCTGTGCTGAGGGAGGGAGGTGTTCAAGGCTTCAACACTCCGAGGCCGTGCAGAGATTGACTCACCTGGCAGGACGGCAGGGCCTCCAGGAGGGGGGGCCCAGGGTGTGCTGCAGAGGGGCACAAGGCACTGCGAGGTGGGCACGGGCTGGTACCAGGGACCTCATGGCTATAAACAACTCTGGGATGCTCAGTTAATGAAATGCAAGCTCAGAGAGGGACAAAAATGGTTTGGAGGTGACAAAGAGAGCAAAGAATGAGCATCTGGTGTGGAAAAATGCAGCATATTTAAGTAACGGGGATGTATACGGATACAGGCAGGACAACAGGGAGAGATCCCCTGTGCTCTGCACCGTCCCATGCACAAGTTCCCCCTGCAAGGACAAGGTCTGCACGCTCACCTGGGACAGCCTGGAAAGCTTTTTGGAGAGATGGGGAGATCTGCACACCCATGAACGCGGTGTCTGTGCGGGAAAAGGTCACAGGAGACGTTGTACAGGGCTGAACCACGGGAAAACGGATAAGCCCCGTCCCTGGAAGGGTTCCAGGCCAGGCTGGACAAGGCTTGGAGCAGCCTGGGACAGTGGAAGGGGTCCCTGCCCATGCAGGGGGTTGGAATTGGATGAGCTTTAAGGTCCCTCCCAACCAAACACTCCTTTGGTTCTACGATTTCTGCTTTTCAATAGATTTTGTCTGGGAAAAGGAGGGGAAAACATCAAGTCAGCCAAGTCTCTGATGACACTAAATCGCTCCAGGACCAGCTGTAAAAATCTGCAGAAGTCCACGGTGCAGAAGCCGGGGCAGGAAGGAATAAATGCGTTGCTGTGCCTCAGATTCCTGATGCCCACTGGAGCAAGAAGGTTAAACCAGGATTAGACCAGGACGTGAGCGGGAAGGGGCAGTCCGGAGACGGGGCAGCGCCTCGCTGGGGCAGCACCGTTCTGGGGCCAGCTTCCCTGTCTGGGTCCGAGGTGACCGAGCAGCACAGAGACAGCTCCAGCGCAGGAGTGGGGTCAAGGAGCGGGCACGAGCTGCTGACTGAGGGTCGAGCCAGTGGAGAGGGATCAAGACCACTAGAAGACCCCAAAGCCCCCCGACCCATTTCCAGAAAGGTCCACAAGAACAGGCTGCACGCGCCCACGTATACACGAGGAGCAAGAAACCCCACACCAGGGTGGGGAAAACTTACCTATGGCAAGTGCCCCCCCGAGCCCAGGCAGTGCCCCAGGGCCCCCTGTTTGGGTCGATGCTGGAGTCAGGACTGGTGATCTCCTTTCCTATCTACTCTCTCTTTCACACTCTCCTTCCTCCCTCTTTCATTTCGCTCTTTAATTTCTCTCACCATTACAAAGCAGGGGCGAAACGTGCCTCAATTTCCACCCCAGGAGTGGAGTTGGCCGATAAAACTTGGTGAGCTTTGTTTTTTGGACCCTTCTGGTTCCTGCCGTTCTTTTGTGATCGTGGGCACCTATGACTCTTGGGTGCTCCCTTCCACACAGGAGTGGGACGTGACACCTGGTACGGCTGAGTCACTGAACAATAAAACAACAGATTTCAAAGAAAAAGCAGTCGAGATGAACACACAGTGATGCGCTGGGGAGAACACGTCAGATGGAAGATGACAGGCTGGTGGCTGACAATTATCTCTCAGGAACAAGCTGTCACTGCTCTGACAATGTTACAACACAGTTCAGTGATCAGCAGTTCCAAAAACAAACCAGATATTAGAAATTCCCTGGCAAGGAGCAGGGAAACGTGGCCAGGACAGCGCAGGGCATCTGAAACTGCCACAGTCCTGCGCCTCGAGGGGCAAAACTCTTCTCGTGGAGGGAGCAGAGGTGGCAAAGGGTCGGAAGTGGGTGGGAGAAGATCTGCTCAGTGACACCCTCAGCGTGAGGGGTTTGAAGCACAAGTTGTTTTCTGCCTGACAGGAGGGGGCAGCCGGGGGGGGTCGGGCTCTGCTCCCAGGGAACAGGGACAGGAGGAGAGGGAACGGCCTCAGGCTGGGCCAGGGGAGGCTCAGCTTGGACACCAGGAGCAGGAATTTCCCCATGGAAAGGGAGGTCAGGCCTTGGCAGGGGCTGCCCAGGGAGGTTTGGAGTGCCCATCCCTGGAGGTGTCCAGGGAAGGCCTGGAGGTGGCACTCAGTGCTCTGGGCTGGGGACAAGGTGGGGAGGTCTCTTCCAACCTCAGTGATTCTGTGATCACCAAAGCAGGGTCTCCCAGAGCCTAAAGTGTTCACAAATGAAATTGAGAAAGATTTGCTCCTTAGGCAAGTGATTCATCACCAAAACATCAGTGGTGTGAGCGAAGAAAAGAGCAAATCAGCCCCAAAACCTGCTCCAGGAGGAACACTCTGCCCCCATGCTGAGGGCACGGGCTTTCCACAGGCTGTGGGGAAGCTTTCAGCACCAGAGGATGTGGTCAGGCAACGACGATGGAAGAAGGAGGTTCATTGCCTCCCCTTAACCCTTGCATTTCTGGTTTGTGGTGGGAGCTGTTAGTGTTCCTTCTGAGGCAGCAGCCTGTGTGTCATTTGCTGCCTTTTGCAATTATTCCATTATTTATTCCATACCCAGGGCCCTGGGTCAGTCTCTCCTGAGTTCTTCTGCCTCATGCAATGGTCCAAGCCCAAACTGCCTGATGCAGGGCGAGTAGAGGACATAGGGCCTGTTGTGAAGGGCCAGGGCTGATAAGGCACCTGCTTTTGGAAAGAAACACTGGATTGTTTCCCAGGTGAGAGGTGCCGCTTGTGCAAGAGGCTGGATGAGCTGGTCGCCACCAAAATATTGGCCCTTGTGATAACAAACACTGGCACGAGTCAAAGCTCGTTAAACAAAGGGGAATTCCTCCCCAGTGCCTTTCTATTAAAGCTGCCCCAGGAAGCTGCTGAGCTGAGTGTTTGCAAGGTGGTGTGGAGAGTTTAGGGCCTTTTATGGCTGGTAAGGTTGACAGTTGCTTTGGGGGCATAAATGTAGTTATAACACACATTTGCTGCTTCCTAGTTCTCAGATCTCTGTGTCTGTCTCCTCAGGCCTGTAGCTGCTTTTTCTGGGGTGTTTCGTGCTATTTCAATGCTGTAAATGCTTTGTCTTGCTTCTGTGTTTTGCAAAATTCTTCTTAAAAGGTGTCTGCTTTAGACCCTTGTGCTGTGTAAACAAGGAATGGGAAGGAATTTTCTTGATTAAGTCTTGTGGTTGGTTGGTTGGTTTGGGGTTGAATTTGGGGTTTTTTTTTTAGAAAATTACTAAAAAATTTGTTCCAGCCTCTGGGCAGGCAGAGGAGGCCAAGGCAGGATGGTGTGAAATGTCTTTTATTGCTCAAATCAGTCCAGGCTGGACACTGGGGCTGGGAGCAGCCTGCGACAGTGGGAGGTGTCCCTGCCATGGCAGGGGTGGCACTGGGTGGGCTTTGAGATTCCTTCCCACCCAAACCCCTCTGTGATTGTTTGATGATTCAGGTCTCTGCAGGAGCCCTCAGGTGAGGGTTTCCAAGTCCCAGATGCAGGTAAAGTAAAGAAAATGTTCTCCCGTGTTAGCATACTCCTGCCGACAGCACGGGCCTCCTGCAGCTCATGGTCCACACAAGGTGCTGGTGTTTTGCTGCATTCCCTGCCCCTCTGGACACTCACGAGAGAGATCCCCGGACTCCCCATGTCTTGGTGCAGAAGGTTAGGGGGCTGGAAGCTTCTCTCTGAAGCAGTAGGGTGGCAAATGACCCCAAACTGAGTGGGTCTCACACAGCATCCCTTCTTCCCCCAGCGGAGACGAATTGTTGGTCGCTCTGAGCTCTCCCAGGGCTGTTTGTCCCCGATGCGGTGTTGTCCTGATGATAACGTGCCGCTGACCTTGCAGCCTGGCTCAGGGGGCTGCGCTTGTGGCCTTGGTGCCAGGAGCTGCTGGCCGGTCCTGCCGAGTGCCCGGCCTGCACAGCACCTCCCTCGCTGTGCCAAACCCTCTCCCGTGCTGTCCCCTCTGCGCAGATCTGCCACCCATCCTGTGCCGTCCCCTCTGTCCTGCTCTGTCCCCTCTCCCGTGCTGTCCCCTCTGTCCTGCTCTGTCCCCCGTCCTGTGCCGTCCCCTCTGTCCTGCTCTGCCACCCATCCTGTGCTGTCCCCTCTGTCCTGCTCTGTCCCCTCTCCTGTGCTGTCCCCTCTGTCCTGCTCTGCCACCCGCCCTGTGCTGTCCCCTCTCCGCAGAGCTCCGCTGCCCCAGGCTGGCTGCGGGGATGGCCGTGGCGCTGGCGCTGCTGGTGCTGCTGGCTGCCGACGCCGCGCTGCCGGTGGAGGACTCACTGCTGAACATCTGCATGGATGCCAAACACCACAAACGCAAGCCTGGCCCCGAGGGGAAGCTGCATGACCAGGTAGGAGCTGCTGGTGGGCTGGGTGGGACTGTCTGGGCCCCCTGTAGCTGCCTCCCCACAAATTAGGGACCGGTTTGGGCTTGGCCACCACTTGCCTGAGGGAGAAAGCCTGTGCTGGGTGTGAGATCTGTTTGTTTGCTGCCTTCTTTCAGCAAGTGGCCAGAGTGGTGTGGGGATTTGCCAGCTCAGTGCCACCCCTCTTTAACCCCCTGCTGAAGCTCAGGTACCCCAGAGCACAGCAAGGGAAAGGATGGTGGAGAGAAACTCCTCTGCTCCCTCTCGGTGTTGGAGATTCTTCTTGCTCTGCCCCAGGCTCCTGGTGGAGAAAAGGGGCTTTGTTTCTGTTCCTCGGGCTGGCACTAATTCCTGCGCAGGATCTGATCTGCTCTCCCTCCAGCTCTGCCTTGCTGCAGTGCCAGACTCCTGAGCCCAAAGTGACCAAGAGTTCGCTGAAGAAGATAAAATCCTCTGGTTGCTGAAGGCTCCTTGCTGTGGGCTCTGCAGGGAGCCGGTGCCTGCGGCATCCCCTGCCCTCCTGGAGCTCCTGCCTGCCCACCCGGACCAGCCTGTCCCTTGCTCTGTTGCAGTGCTCCCCCTGGAAGGACAACGCCTGCTGCACAGCCAACACCAGTTCAGAAGCCCACAGGGACCAATCCAGCCTGTACAAATTCAACTGGAACCACTGTGGGGTGATGCCACCCAAATGCAAGCGCCACTTCATCCAGGACATGTGCTTGTACGAGTGCTCACCCAACCTGGGGCCCTGGATTGACCAGGTAGGACCAGATCAAGCAATCATGGAACGGTTTGGGTTGGGGGGGACCTCAAAGCCCATCCAGTGCCACCCCTGCCATGGGCAGGGACACCTCCCACTGTCCCAGGCTGCTCCAAGCCCCAATGTCCAGCCTGGCCTTGGGCACTGCCAGGGATCCAGGGGCAGCCACGGCTGCTCTGGGCACCCTGTGCCAGGGCCTGCCCACCCTCCCAGGGAAGGATTCCTCTTCAATATCTAGGATGTCTCAACTTTTCCCACGAGGTAGAAAGATTCCAAGGACTTTTCTGGCCTCTGGCTGATGGAAGAATTCCTTGTGTCAGGACACATCTCTGCCGAGGCTGAAACTCCTCTGGGACCAGCTGTGGAGCCCCATGGGAGGGGCTGGGGGGCTCTGGGATGTGGCAGACCTTGCCCTTGACTTTCAAGGGCCCTCCCCAGTGTGCCTGGTCCTGTGTCCTGCAGGCTGACAGCAGCTGGCGTCGGGAGAGGATTCTCCATGTGCCCCTCTGCAAGGAGGACTGCGAGGAGTGGTGGAAGGACTGCAAGGACGCCCTCACGTGCAAAGAGAACTGGCACAAGGGCTGGAACTGGGCAACAGGTTGGTGGGCTCTGGGGAACCTTTCCTCACCCCCAGGCAGGTCACTGGCAGTGTCCCTGCTGCCAGGACCCCAAAGCTCTCTCACTTCTCTGGGCTGGTCAAGCAGGTGGTCAAGCAGGTGGCCAGCTGCATGTAGCGATGGGCCGTGGGCAGGTGACCCGCTCCTCCCAGGGGGCAGGACAGGAGGGAAGGGCTGTCCCAGTGCTCTCACTGAGGTTTTCTCCTGCGGTGCTGTGTCCCCAGGAACCAACCGCTGTCCCTGGGGCTTCATGTGCAGGCCCTTCAGCGAGGTCTTCCCCCGACCCAAAGACCTGTGCGAGAAGATCTGGTCCAGCTCCTACAAATACAGCCCCGAGCGGCGGGGCAGCGGGCGCTGCATCCAGATGTGGTTCGACCCCGCCCAGGGGAACCCCAACGAGGCCGTGGCGAGATACTACGCTTGGAAAAAGAGATGCTCCCCCGCTCCGGTGGGGAACGTGGCTCCTGAGAGGGACCAGGCTGTGCGTGCCCTGCCGTGGTCTGTCCTGGCCCTGCTGCCCCCGGCCCTTGTGCTGCTCCCGCAGGTCGCTGGGGGCTGTGGGATCCCACGGAGGGGGGTCCCTGTGGCGGCTCTGTGAAGGGGCACGGCCTGGACTGCTCCAGCTGCCCTGCAGGGGAAGGGGCACAGGTGATGCTGTCGGTGTGTCCAGCGCTCAGCACAAGGTGTTGTCGGACCTCGACACCCAGCTCTGGTGGCTGCTGACCAGGACACGGATTTTCTTGCCGCTGCGGGGAGGGCAGTACAATCTCTGCTCTGATGTGGGAGCTCCTGCACATCTGTTCCCAGCCCACGGCCGTGTGCTGGGCTGGCTGAGCTCTGGTGCCTGGGGCTTTGGGCTGCTGACTCCCTGAAGGGTGGGTTTGGTAATAAAGTCCTGCTCTGGATCAGCCTTGCTGTACTGATGGGAGATATTCCGATATTCCTGAGGAGGGGAAGTGTCCTGGGCGGGGAGGGAGGTGGCTGGGCTGGGGGTGGTGGTGGATGTGGGATCTGTAAATGTAGGAATTGGCCTGGGGGTAGGAAAATCATAAAATTATAAATGGTTTGGATTGGAAGAGATGTCAAAACTCAGCTCTCTCCACTCTCCTGCCATGGCAGGGACACCTCCCACTGTCCCAGGCTGCTCCAAGCCCCAGTGTCCAACCTGGCCTTGGGCACTGCCAGGGATCCAGGGGCAGCCACAGCTGCTCTGGGCACCCTGTGCCAGGGCCTCCCCACCCTCCCAGGGAACAATTCCTTCCCAATATCCCATCCATCCCTGCCCTCTGGCACTGGGAAGCCATTCCCTGTGTCCTGTCCCTCCAGCCCTTGTCCCCAGTCCCTCTCCAGCTCTCCTGGAGCCCCTTTAGGCCCTGGAAGGGGCTCTGAGCTCTCCCTGGATCCTTCTCCTCTCCAGGCTGAACAATCCCAGCTCTCCCAGCCTTTCCTCCCAGCAGAGCTGCTCCATCCCTCTGCTCATCCTGGTGCCTCCTCTGGGCTCTCTCCAGCAGCTCCAGGTCCCTCCTGTGCTGGGCCCCAGGGCTGGGGCAGCTCTGCAGGTGGGGTCTCACCCGGCTGGGGCAGAGGAGCAGAACTGTCCTGATGTGCCC
Organism: Struthidea cinerea; assembly: GCA_013397865.1. Taxonomy (NCBI): domain Eukaryota; kingdom Metazoa; phylum Chordata; class Aves; order Passeriformes; family Corcoracidae; genus Struthidea; species Struthidea cinerea. Next base: position 97,190 of record VZTI01004259.1, read on the forward strand.
TGGGCAGAGGCTGCGGGCGGGACCCTCCCTGTCCTTGGCTGCAGCCCAGGGGAGCTGGCTCGGCCCTGCCCACGCCTGCTGTGGGATCCAGAGCTGGGTTGCTTTAAAGCAGGGTAAAGGTTCCCAGAGCCGCAGGATCTGTGCTTGCTGCTGTGCTCATTCGGGGGTTTTCTTCCTCTGAAGAAGAAACTTCAGCAGAACTTCAGCAGCTGCTTGAAAGGAAAGGCAGGAGGTGGGAGGAGCTGGATCCCCTGCCTGGAGTGGGGATAGAGAAGGGGCCCTGCTGCTTTTGGGGTTGGATAAAGCTGAAACCAGCCGGACTCCTCAATCCCAAAGTCCAGCATCCTGAGTGAGGTGAAGGTGTGGCAGAGCTGGTGAAGTACCTGAGAAAGGGACCCCCAATGCTGCCACTGATACCTCCCCTAAAGCTGCTGAGCTGGCACAGCCCAGAGGCACCTGACTGCTGGGCCAGGGGCTTTATCCCATCAAAGCCCAGCCCCAGCTTTTTAATCTGGGCATCTTCTAACACCCCCTGTGCCCGAGTACCCTCTAGGGATGCCCCTCAAGGTCACTCCTCAAGGCTGAGCCAAAGCCATTTGCCCACAGCCCTTGGTCTGGGTGAGTGACATCAATCCCTGCTCGATCGCAGGGTTTGCTGCCTTTAACTGAACTGCTCCAGGCTTGTTTCAAACAGTGCATTCCACTGGTGGTCGTAGCTCCTGTGCTGTGCAGTCACTAATGCTGATTAAGACCTCTTAGTCTAATCATTATCATAATAATTTATTTATTTATCTGAATATATTTGGTTTCCCATCCTTAATCCTGGAGAACTAAGTCACATAAAGGTTCAGTCACAGCTGTACAATCCTTTAGACACAAATCGTTGACCAGGTCTGGGGCCGGGGTTGAATGCAGCCATGCCCAGACTCCTCTCTGGGAAGGAGTTCAGGAAGCCATGCAGTCTGGGTGGGGGTGGGGGCGGTTTTGGGGTCTGTGGGATGTGTTTGGGGGTCCTTTCTGCTCTTCATGACTCAGTGGGAGCATCTCCAAGATAAAGTTCCTCTCCCACTCTGCCCATGGGGCAATGCCAGGGCTGCCCAGCCCAGGCCAAGTCCAGGCTGCAGAGCATTGTAGTGCTTCAAATATTTTCAGGAGTTTTTAGATCAGAGCAGCTGTTTCCAGAAGCTTTTCTGGCTCATTTTTATTTTAAAATGTTCCCGATGATGTAGCCTCTGTCACAGCTGATCACTAATTCCTTGCCTGTACATGGAACAGAGAAGCACTTTCCCTCTCTAACTTAAATATGATGAATTTAATCTAATTGCTCTAAATGTAGTATGTTGTCTCCAAAATCTGAAGGTGGAGCCCACAACTGACCAGGGCTCAGAAATGTTTTCTAGCCCATGCGTGGGAGTGAGGTTTGCCCTGCCTGCCCCAGGTAGGGACAGGGAAGAGGGAGCCCTGGGAGCTGATTCCTGTGACAGCGACCTCCATAAAGGACACAAATCAAACAATGCAGACGGCAAAGCTGCTCAGGTGGAAGGAGAATCTGGTTTGGGCAATTCCTGCTGTCCGTGGGCTTGGTGTCTGGGTGGGTTCTGCTCGGCTCTGCCACTGTGTCCAACAGATGTCCAGGTTCTTGTCTCTCAGAAGTGCGCTGGCATCCTGCGGAGGAGCGGTGTGATCTCCTCCTGTCCCAAATCCACACGGGAACCTGTGCCTGGAAGGAGATCTGACCTCTGGCTTCCAGCCGTTCACAGTTCTATCCTTTAAAGCCACTTTGGGATGGGCTCCAGGAGATGCAGCAGCCAGCTCCTCTTCGAGACACTCCCTGGGCATTTCCAAGGGTTGAGTGTTCTCAGCAGTTTCTCCCAGCTCGGGCTGCTTTTCACCCCGGAAATGGTGGCTTTGTGCAGGTAAATGTGCCCAAAGCAAGGGGTCAGAGAGGAGCTGGTGGCTACTCTGGGGGAGGTGACCAGGGTGGGGTCAGCAAGGGTTTGGGGACGCTGTTGGAGCTGGGGGGCACTGGCGGTGTCGAGGGGACGGAGGGTCCTGGGCAGGGTCATCAGACCAGAGCTGTGGCAGAGGCCAGGCTGTGGTGGGGTGGGGCAAGAGGGGACGGAGAGCTGGGGATGCACTGCAGGCAGAGAGGCAGAGCCTGGGAGGAAGATAAGGAGAAACTGTTTGGTCTCGGCTCTGTCCCAAAATACTTTCTGCACCTTGGGATATCTGACTTTCGTCTGTCTCGTGGATTTGCCCAAGCTGCCCTATGGGCACATGTAGGAACATTACATTCCCCGTGGTGTCCGTGGTGATTATTTCAAGGAGAGAAGAAGTGCCACTGAGCAGGACCTTCACTGCTACAGGTCTTCATTCTGTGGAGTGTTTATTTGTTTGGGTTTTTTTGTCTGTTTTTTGTAGCTGAAAGCTCTGCACCTCAGCAGGGTGGGCTTGGGAACACTGAGGGAGAGGTATCTCCTTGTCCCATCCCTGGCAGTGTCCAAGGCTGGGCTGGATGGGGCTTGGAGCAGCCTGGGACAGTGGGAGACATCCCTGCCCATGGCAGGGGTGGCACTGGATGGTCTGTAAGGTCACTCCAACCCAACCCATTCCATGATTCTCGCATGGCACGAGGACGATGCCCAGGAGGTCACGTTTCAGGAACCCTCGAGGTTCATTAGAGATGGAATCAGAACAGGAGGGTTTTTTTCCCAAACCTCACCAGAGCAATGACTAGGCAGGAAGGGCACTAGAAGGCACCAGGCATAAATTCCCACCTTTGTGGTGATCCCTGGCATGAGAAAAAGCCAGGAGTGATGATTTACAGAAGGAAGTGGCACAAGCATGGAAGGCAGAAGAGAAGGCTGGGAAGGCGAGCAGTGGTTTGCATTCAGCTCAGTACGAGCTGCTTTGGTTTTCAGATGCTGGGGAAGCACACGGAGTGATGGATGGTGTGACCAGGCATGGCAGTTACCCGGGTTCTTGTTATAAATTAGTTTTTCCTGAAGTAGTCTAACATCAGCAGCAAAGTAAGAAATCAGGGGGAATAGGGAAAAATAATTAAAGGTTAATAAAACAGATGGTTTAAAATTAGCAGGGCAGGGTAAGGGCAGGGTGACAATTCCCCTGGGAGCACTTACAGAGGGGCAGGAGCAGCCCAAGGGCTGCTGGCAGAGACCTTGGAGGATGAGCAGAAGATAAATGGACTGAAAACCAGCGTGGAGTGAGGCAACCCCAGAGCCTGCACTAGCAGGTGTGGGAAAGGGCAAAGAACCACTTGGATTAACATTCAGTTCCTGAAAAATTGTGAAAGAGAGAAGCCCAATCCTTATGGAGCACACGTGGCAGCAGCGGCTGTGGATTTCTTAGGAGCAAATTGTGAGGAAGTGCAGTAATTTCTCCTCCAGCTGGGGCAGCACGTCCGGGCGCCGGGGCACGGGCAGGGAATTAACTCGGGCCCGGCTGCGGGCACGCCTGGCACACGTCTCACACAGCGCCTCCGGAAACAGGACGGCAGAGGACGGTCGAATGAAGCTACCACAGAAGGGAGGGCAAAGCTCATTTGAGAAATGATGTTATCCATTATTCCTCGCCCGAGATGAGGGAAGTGGTCTGATTTCTGCAGTTACTCACAGCTTTCACCAATGAGCTCTTCAGGAAACAGCCCTTCTTTGGGGTGTGAGTGTTGCGGCTGTCGTGTCATGCTGGGGACGTAGAGCTGATCTTCCCGGAACGATCTGGCCTTTAATCCGTGTATTCCAGGAGAATGCACCAGACTGGGTGTTCAGCAGTTCAGTACTGCCTGACTGCCTACAGTTTTTGGTGTAACTCCAGCCTCCCTCTGGTGCTTCGACAGCACCAAACCCAAGTGGAGGCACGGTCTGTGAGGGAACACGAAGACCCATTAGCAACAAAATAAATAAAATTCCACAGGGTATGAAGCACAAGGGCTCCTTTCAGACACAAGGGTTTTATGGAGGTGCCATCCAGGAATGTTAGAGCAGATTTACTGAATGCCCTACTGGGTTGGTTTGGGTGAGCTGTTGTCCTTCCCGGGGGCAGAGGGACTACACAATCCCTGAAGGCTCCTTGTACTCCTGCTTTTCATATTTCCATCAGAAATTTCATGTTGGGTGTTTATTTTCTACCGCTGCCCTGCACATCTCCTTTGCTGGTTGTACATTTTGGGGTTCCTTATGTACATCCAGGACACCTTCTCCTCCTGGTGGTGGGTTGAGCTTCACTCCCAGTGAGAGCGGGTCTTGATTCACAGAATCCCAGCAGGGTTTGGGTTGGAAGAGACCTTAAAGGTCATTTGGTTCTGCCCCCCACCATGGGCTGGGCTCCTTCCACCAGAAGGTTCCACCACCTTCTGGGTGATATTTTGTTGGAGTGAGAGCTCCTCTGAACTAGGCCCAGAGGAAACCCAAGCACAGGGGTTGAATTAAAACCGTTAGATAAGCTGAGATACATGAAGTCACACCAAAGTGAAATAGAAATATAGATTTTTAACTTTTAGTAGAAATATTTGCTAAGTGCTTTAAACATTGAAAAGCTGCAGCAGAGACCTTAAACACAGTTCTTACTGCAGCAGTGTTACCTTTTCACAGGATTACTTTACACAAAACATAGCTAGAACTATACTGTTCACATTNTAGACCAGGATAGGTTAAGAAAATAAAAACTAGAATCGTGTGTCAATTTTATTAGCCAATTAACAAATATAACCCACACTTCTGTAAGAAGGAAACAGAGGAAACCAGAATTAGAAGAAGAAGCTGTTGTTTGCTTGCTGCTGCTGCTGTTGCTGCTTGGCTCTATCATGTAACCCCCTCAAACTCTGCCTTCAAGAAATCTATGAGACTATGAAATAAAGAACTCAGCGGAACAGCAGCCTCCTCTGCTCTCTTACCCTGGTCCGAGAAGGAAGGGTATCCCATCAAAAGCTCAACAATATTTCAGTGATAATAAATAGTTGGGTCTTGGTGAAGAGCCACCAACCATTCCTGTATTTGCATCAGCGAATGGCGCGGGCTGGTTGGATTTCTCAGCTTTAAAAAAAATAACCACATACCTAAAGCTGGGGGGGAAATTGTTTGTTCTTCTTGAATATCCTGGATTTAAGCCAGACTTTGTGATCTGTGAGTCTCATCTAGACTTAGTCTGGGGACCTGACTTCGAGCAAAGATGTCATTGCAGTTACTGAGAGTTGTTAGAGAGTCAGTCCTACGAGGAGCGGCCGAGAGAGCTGGGAAAGGGGCTCAGCCCGGAGAAAAGGAGGCTCAGGGGGGACCTTGTGGCTCTGCACAACTCCCTGACAGGAGGGGACAGCCGGGGGGGGTCGGGCTCTGCTCCCAGGGAACAGGGACAGGAGGAGAGGGAACGGCCTCCGGCTGGGCCAGGGGAGGCTCAGCTTGGACACCAGGAGCAGGAATTTCCCCATGGAAAGGGAGGTCAGGCCTTGGCAGGGGCTGCCCAGGGCGGTTTGGAGTGCCCATCCCTGGAGGGGCCCAAGGAAGGCCTGGAGGTGGCACTCAGTGCTCTGGGCTGGGGACAAGGGGGGCATCGGGCACAGCTTGGCCTCGCTGGGCTGGGAGGGCTTTTCCAGCCTCGGGGATCCTGGGATCCTGGGATTGCTGGCTGCACATGGATTTTCCCTTCAGAACTCTCCATGCAGACAAGGTTTCCCCTCCTGACTCTCCTGTGGGGCCACAAGGATCCCTAAAAGCATAAGTGATCAAGCAGAGAGCAAAGTGTGACCAGAGGCTGTTTTTTACATCAGCACATTTTATAGGAAGAAGATTCTTCTGCAAGATTTATCTCCCAGCTCCAGCCTTTGGGCTAATGAAAGAAATTATCTTGAAAAATAAAAATACAAAAGGTAGGGTCAGGCATCTGATAAAAACCCAATTTTCAGAAAAATGCATTGTTAATTGTGGTTGTTTGCTGGGGGGGAAAGTGGCCCAGCATTAAAATGATTCACTTTTCCACAATTTATCCGGAACTATTTTGTAGCCCTGAATCCATCACTCCCCGCAGCAAAACCACGTCCATCTGATGAGTGAGGATGAAATAATTACTGCTGTGGCAGCTCTACTCGCCAGGGTGAGTCACCGTGATCCGAAGGCTCTCGGCGTCCGGGCCACTGCAGAGGTCAGTGATAAATGTCACCCCACAAGGTTTCATTCCCAGAATTTGTGGCAATTATGAGATAAGTTGGATAATAAAAACCCCCATAATGCTGACCGCTGGGCACAGATCATCCTTCACCTGGATGTTGTTGCAGCTGAAGGGAGAAGCAAAAAGCAGCAGTTCAGCAGTGGAAGTGGCCAAAAACAGGATTTCTACACCCAAGAAGTGCTCCAGAGAACTCACCCCGCTCTTAGCCCAGCCCTTACCATCCAATCACTCCGCTCTTTTCTCCTTGGCTCTCTTTGCCCCAGCTGTGCTCGTTTCCTGACAGACACAACCTGCAGCAGGGAAGCTTCTCCCCTGGCTCCACTGACCATCCCCAGCCCGGCTGCCAGAGCCGGTTACACCCAACACTCAGGTCTCTGAATCTGGCTCAGATGTGACTGTCCCCGATGCAAAACAACTGGCACTCGTCACTCCAGGAGGAGAAACACGCTCTGGGACTTCCCAGTCCAGCTTGTGTCACAGAACGATCGAGGAGGGTTAGAATTTCCAGGAAGAGCAAAGATCTTGGTTTCCAAAATGGGAATGTGGTTAAAGAGAAACGCCTGGGAACAATGTGAATGGGTCCTGTTCTGAGATTTGTTTTCCACCTTGTGCCAGCTGCCATCTGGGGTTTCCCTGAAGGGAGCCAGGGGGAGTGGAAGCTGTTCCCCCCTGCCCATGGTAGAGGGATGGAACTGGTTCACAGAATCACAGAACAGCCTGAGCTGGAAGGATCATCCAGGATCCCCCACAGGGATCACCCAGTCCCAGCCCTGGCCCTGCACAGACCCCCCAACAATCCCCCCCGGGCATCCCTGGCAGCGCTGCCCAAACGCTCCTGGAGCTCTGGCAGCCTCGGGGCCGTGCCCATTCCCTGGGGAGCCTGGGCAGTGCCCAGCACCCTCTGGGGGAAGAACCTTTTCCTTCTCACAGATAATCCTTAAGGTTGCTTCCAACCCAAACCATTTTATGGTTCTGTGATTCACCACAGGTAGATCTCAGTGATCTGGGTGACAGGGACCCCGAGGAGCCTCAGCACCTCCTCAGCATCCACACAACCGTGTCTGACCCCCAGGGCAGCCCGGGGGAGCGAAAGGAAGGCCTGTGGGGCTGTGCAAGGGGTGAGATGTGAGTGGACACGAGCTCCGTGCCCCACACGGTGCCGGGGATGACGCAGGGCACGTGTCCTGCAAGGAGGGAGCTCTGCAGGTGTGCACCCAGCACAGGCAGGGCCGAGCAGCCCCCAGCCAGGGTCGGTGCAGGCAGGGAATGTCCCTGAGGAGCTGGCAGCACTCAGTGCCCGCTGCAGCTGGGCTGTCAGGCTGTGCCTGCCGCGGCACCTGAGCTGTCACCTTCCCTCCGCCCGTCTGTGCAGCGCTTGCTCTCAGGTGCAAAGACACGTGAGCCGAGGACGAGAGGGCTCAGGGGATAGAAATCTGACTTTTTCATCCAGTTTCAGTCGTAAGGTTCGCTCCTTCCTCTGCACAAGGGATGTTTGTTCACGCTAAACTCAAACTCTCCCCTTGTTCCCAGCGCTGCAAACCCCGAAGCCCAGCAGCCACTTTAATTCCTCTCCATGTTTGGATCCAGCAGCTCCCTGATTCCTCTGCAGAGCTCAAAACCAACCCACAGGAGGATTTCCCTGGGGTACTTTTGTTTTCCATCCCGCTTCCAGCACCATGAGAGTCCCAGGGTCAGAAAGCACTTTGCTTCGGAGCCCATGTGAGCACCCTCAGGTGTGTGCTCTGCAGAGGTGATGGTTAACCACAGGAAGAGTTAGTGGAAACATCACGAACATGCTGAATTCTCCAGATTCAGGGCTTTTAGAATTCAACTGACTAATGTTTTGGCAAATGCTTCGGAGAAAAACAATTCAATTCAGTGGATGTCAACGATCAGAGAGAGCACACAGGGTAATGTCCAGTCTAGAAAAGTTCCTGACATATCCCAGAAGTGGTTTCTGCCTGTTTCCCTGCATGACTGTGAGCTGAGGGCCACTGCAAAACAGTATCAGAAGTGTCTTTGGATGGAGATCCAGGGCTTATGTGCAGGAAGGGATGCTCAATGAAATATTTTAGGAATACTTAAGTAGCAGCACTTTAATCATTCTCAGTGATTTCTCCCAGATCTGATTGGTCTCCACACCAGAAATGGTGGGGTTTTGCAGGTTGCCCAGGTAAACATGTCCAGGAACGTGGTTCCCAAAATGAGGGGTCGGAGAGGAGCCAGCAGCTGCTGTGCAGGAGGGGACTGGGATGTGGGGTCAGCAGTGGCTCGGGGTCAGCAGTGGCTCGGGGTCAGCGATGGCTCGGGGTCAGTGATGGCTCGGGGTCAGTCATGGCTTGGGGTCAGCAGTGGCTCGGGGTCAGCAGTGGCTCCGGGAGGCTGATGGAGCCGGGGGGACACCGGCAGCACGGAGCGGGGCTGTACATGGAAGAGCACATCCTCGGACTTGCTGGGACAGCAGACAGCAAGCTGGGGGACACCACTCTGACCGTGGCTCTCTTCCCATGGCCTCTGCAGCCCTCAGTCCCCAGACTCTATTGCCCGGCAGACAGGGGGTCACCGAGCTGTCACTGTTGGGCTGGTGCTGCCACCCCCTCCAGCCGCTGCCCACCAGTTCCAGCTGGGCTGCTGAAACACGGGGCAGGATGGATCCCACAGTCTGCTCCAGCTGGGCTGCTGAAACACGGGGCAGGATGGATCCCACAGTCTGCTCCAGCTGGGCTGCTGAAACACGGGGCAGGATGGATCCCACAGTCTGCTCCAGCTGGGCTGCTGAAACACGGGGCAGGATGGATCCCACAGTCTGCTCCAGCTGGGCTGCTGAAACACGGGGCAGGATGGATCCCACAGTCTGCTCCAGCTGGGCTGCTGAAACATGGGGCAGGATGGATCCCACAGTCTGCTCCAGCATTTCACCTCCATGTGGCTGCAATCGGCCCTTTGGGTACCTCATCCCTGGATCTCCCCCCACGCCTGTTCCCAATACCCCTTTCCCACCACTGACCCTTCTCCTGAGGCTTCCTCTGTCAGCTCTGCAGAGGCCCCCAGGACTCAGATATCCCGAATCCTCACCTCCATCCTGTTCTCCTTTGTCTCAGCCATAAAGGCCGGGCTGCTCCTCTCCAAAGCCGAGCTGGAGTTTCCTAATGCCCCATCAATGAGTGGCTGAAGAGTTTCAGGCTTTGCTGTTGCCCCCATTGACTACCAGACTTGTATTGCATCTCTCACAGTCACTTTCTCTTTCCCCTAAGCCCCAAAAGCCTTGATCTGAAAAGTCAATGAAGCAGATGCTCTCACCTTCCATTTATCCTCTTGCGGAGGAGAAGGATTTTGGAAGCAGGCAACAAACACAAGCAGTAAGTGTGAAATAATTTCCATAAAGGAAGATGTGGGTGAACCCAGAGTCTCCAGGCTGGAAGAGGAATGCCTGGAGCGTGGAGAAGAGCTCTGTGGTATCCTGGGTGGCTGGAAGAGGACACTCAGCTCTAATTGCTTGCTCTACCTTAATGCAAGGGCTAAGCTGCGTTAAATAAAATAGCAGGTGGCAAATTTAAAACCAGGTACAGGAGGAGTTTTTCCCTCAACAGGATTAAGCTTTGGAACATTTTGTCAGAGCAAACTGCAAACGCCGAAAGTCTGCAGAGGCTTCACCAAGTGGTGAGAGAAATCCACAGGAAAAACAGATCCATCAAAGAATATCCCCAGGAAACAGATCTCCTGGCTCAGGAAGCACCAGAGGCTCAGATCGATGGAAGCTGGCAGAGAAGTGACCCCCCTGGGCTCTCCATGTGCTTTTTCCTACCTGAACACTGCCGAGGTCACAGCACCAGCCAGCGGGAGCACAGGGCTGTGGGGTCACCACCTCCATCCCAGAGCCAGGACAGTGAGAGCAGCTGTCTGGAGGGCCCCGTGGAGCATCACTGAGGATGAGGTGCCAGGACGTTGGGCAGGGAGAGCCCTCGGAGCCGGGGAGGTGGGAGTCCTTCACCATCATCTTCACCCAGCCATGGTGAAACAACTTCTGAGCTGCTGCATCCTCCCACTTGGCAGGAGGAAGTTCTGCCCCAGGAGCTGCTGGTCCATGGTGCTCCTGGTGCCAGAAGGTGCCCAGGCCCTGTGAAGCGCCATTTAAAATGCTGTTTATTAGGTCTAACACCCTAAAAAATGAGAGGCCAGTACAGATACCCTGATGCCCTTCCAGACGCTGGGAACCCCGAGTTATGCTGGGATGCAGCTTTCTTACGGAATCATAGAATCATGGGATCCTCGAGGCTGGAAAAGACCTCTGCAATCATCGAGCCCAACCATCAACCCAGCAGCACCACCACAGTCACCACCACGTGTCCCCAGGTGCCACATCCACATGCTTTTTTGAGCGCTTCCAGGGATGTGACCCCACCGCTGTCCTGGGAAGCTGTGCCAGGGCTGGACAGCCCTTTCCGTGAAGACATTCCAGACTTGCAGCTGCTCAGAGCAGTTCTACACACAAGCCTCGCCTGGCCATGGCACATTAATGAACTCTGAACGCCACAAAACACCCAGAGCAGTGACCAGTGACAGCTCTGCCCGCCCCAGGCTCAGCTCCCAACGCGCAGCATTGAGAGCATCGCCCAGCTGCAGCTGCCCTTCCACCCACACACAGCCAAAGCCGGGCCTCAACAGACCCCCTGACCACTTATTTTAGTGGCCAGTTGTGTCTCGGTGAGTCGGGCTTGGACTTCCTCACCACGGCCCAAACTGAGCCGCAGCCACGCAGATTTTGGGACATTTCCAAAACACCAGGGTGGGTGTTTTGGAAACCATGGAGGTCCCATTTGGGACATTTCCAAAACAACACGGCAGTGCCGTGAGGTTTTGTCACTCAGGGGGCACTTGCAGAGCCCTGAGTGTCGCTGCTGAGAGGTTTCGCTGATGGGACTCAAGGGCAAAGTGTGGAAAGAGTGTTTAGTCCCTTCTCTCTGTTCTAATTAATGCGTTGATTCATGTGGGGTTTGCTCCTAGTTACAGGAGAGTTAGAAAACATCAGCTCTGGAACGGATCACTGTGATCTGTTCTGACATCCTGCGTCGCATTTCCAGAGGAATTTCATGACCCATTTTCCCACCAAACGCCTGCAACGGGCTGCAGGCAAGGCGTGCATCTCCGAAGAACTTCTGGCCTCAGCTTCCCGGTCCCAAAAAACAAAGGATTTGTCATCTGTCTTTTTTTATTTTCAGATTTGCCAACCAGCAGTGTCTCATTTCATCCCGTTTCTGTGTAACTCGGCAGCCACTGAGTGATGTTAGGCTTGGGGGTGGTACTGGAGAGACATCACAGCCACCACACAAGACTGGGGACAAGTTTTAGATCATTTCAGCTTTTCTTTTAACTCTCACATTGTCTGAACTCAGTAACTCAAGTCTCTCTCTGGACTTTTCTTTCTCTCTGCTGGTATCTTAGCTGAAATTTGCATTCTTTTTTTTTTTTTTTTTTTTTTTTTTTTTTTTTTTTTTTTTTTTTTTTTTTTTTTTTTTTTTTTTA